>JBBPLF010000014.1:80418-140938 GCA_038089615.1 Aureoboletus auriporus
ATGTGGAAATGAAGAGCCAGGGAAAAGAATACGGCACATAAACCTACCGGGTGTTTGTGTGCCAAAGGACCCTAAAAAGGACTCTACTTACAACAAGTACAATTATTTACAATGTATTGGAGCGTCGCCTGAGGATGACTCCCTAACTAGGACTATACCTGTAGTACATTTACCTAGGAAGACCGATAGGATGGCACAAGAAGTTGCACGCTGTACGGAAAATACAGGCTTAATTTCCCATACCAAAAAAGAAAAAAATATTAAGTTATCTATTAGTGAACAAACCCCAGAACAGATCTTAGTAAGGTCCATAAAGCCAAAAAGAGAAGTCTTGGTGGAAATAGAAGTTTTCCACCCGACAACCAAGGACAAGCGGCATTCTGCTGAAGTGCTACTCGATAGTGGTGCTAACAGCATCTTTGTCGACAAGGAATGGGCTAGTAAAAGGAAACTACCCATGAAACCCCTCGCACAACCGATCCCCATGTTCAACATTGACGGATCAAAAAACCAAGGAGGCAGTATCACGCACGCTGTCAAACTCATCGTCCAGTACCAGGGACACCGTGAGAAGGTTGTGGCAGAAGTCACATCACTGGGAAATAATTCGATCATTCTCGGCTATAAGTGGCTTGAAACCCATAACCCGGAGATAGACTGGCCCTCCGGCAAAGTTACACTCTCACGCTGCCCACCGGCATGTCATCTCTTGGCAGAAAGAGGTGCTTTCTTACGCTCCCTCGACAAGCAAGAGCAAGGCATCTCCCATGGAGTCTATGACACCATCAAATCTTTAGAAAAGAAAAAAGACGATGATGACCCAGTGGCGTTAGTGCCAAAACAGTTCCATAAGTACTTGGACTGTTTCTTCAAAAAGGAATCGGAACGTCTTCCCATCAGAAAACCATGGGATCACGCAATCGACATGAAGGAAGGATTCACCCCCAAAAAGGGTAAACTGTACAATATGACCCCTGTAGAAGTAGACGAAGTCAACAGCTTCGTCGAAGACCAATTACGAAAGGGATATATCCGACCTTCCAAGTCACCCCAAGCTGCACCTGTATTCTTCATTCCCAAAAAGGATGGAAAGAAGCGTATGGTGCAGGACTACCGATACCTCAATGAGTGGATGATAAAAAATAGCTACCCACTACCACTCATTTCCCAGCTAGTGGACAAGCTGAAAGGAGCCTGTTAACGCTGGGCGTCGGAACGTAGCACAGCGAACACTCGAAGTAGTTCGAAGACTTGTTGTGGGCGAAGCAAAGAAGAAGGATGTCTCACTACCCAATGCGCACACTTGGGGCTCGTGGATGTGCTAAGTAACAACGCTGGATTGCGTAGAACTAGCTAAGGAATACAGACGAAGAGGAGTAGCTACTTATACTAGGTATGAGACTGCGCAATCCTGTGGGCGCAGTATGGGCTGTGTGACTGCGCACTGCGTAAGGCGATGTGCGCAGTATAGGCTGTACCTAGGGTGGGTAAGGGAACACGAGTCATCATATAAGGAGAATGATGACGAGGAGTAGTAGTCCAAATAAGGAAACGTGACTCAGCAAGTAAATGAAATGTGACTCAACAAGTAAATGAAGCGTGACTCAACAAGTAAATGAAGCGTGAAAGTGAACGATCCTAGAAAGGAGAAGAAGACAAGTGCCTAGCGAAGGTTCTAGGGGAAACGATGAGTCCATAGACATAGGGAAAAGAGGGGTCGTAAGGGAAAACTGTAACACCGCGACACGACTCCCCAAAGGTGATATGCCAAAGGTACCTTGTCCAATATCTGGAGCTGGATCCGGATGAAAAGTTGGCTAAGATGTGGAAGAAAAGAATTGACAAAAGGATAGAAACCCTCGTCAGGAAGACAACACTCGCCACCGAACTCGCTGCCCAAGAGAAACCCAAAGAAGAAACGCTCCCACCAGAATACAAAGACTTCGTTGATGTCTTTGCCGAACGAGAAGGAGGTGAACTACCACCTTCTTGACCATTTGACCATGGAGTCGACCTCAACACAACCTTCATACCCAAGGTAGCCAAAGTGTACCCTTGAACCCTAAGGAAAAAGAGGCTTGTAAGGAGTTTATCGATGAACATCTGAAATCCGGAAAAATCGTTCCATCCAAATCCCCACAAGCATCTCCATTCTTCTTCATACCAAAAAAAGATGGATCCATACGCCCTTGCCAGGACTACAGATATCTCAACTCGCACACCATCAAAAATGCCTACCCACTTCCACTCATCTCTGACCTCATCGATCAACTTAAGGGGTCATCCATTTTCACCAAAATGGACATCCAATGGGGATACAACAATGTCCTCATCAAACCACAGGATGGATGGAAAGCCGCATTTATAACACCCATGGGCCTCTTTGAGCCAACTGTAATGTTCTTCGGCATGTGCAACTCCCCAGCAACATTCCAAGCATTGATGAACCATACCTTCGCGGATCTCCTAGCTGAAGGATGGCTCATCATCTATATGGACGATATCCTCATCCACTCCGATGACCCAATAATACACCAGGAGTGAACTCGCTGAGTCCTACAAAGACTCTGGGAACACAAACTGTCCCTGAAACTGAAAAAGTGTTTCTTCGACAAGGAGGAAGTCGAATACCTCAGAATGATCATCCGAGCAGACCGGATCCAGATGGATCCAGTAAAACTAAAGGCCATCGACGAATGGCAACCCCCCAAATCTGTCAAAGCAGTCCAATCATTCATCGGATTCTGTAACTTCTATCGGAAGTTTATTTCCAACTTCTCCACCAAGGCAAAACCCCTACATGACTTAACCAGAAAAGGCACAAAATGGGAATGGACCAAAGAATGTGATGAAGCCTTCTCCGCTATTAAGCAAACCTTTACCCAGAAACCTGTCCTCCAAATGCCCGACGTCACAAAAGCCTTCACTGTTATGATGGACGCCTTTTTAACAGCCATTGGAGCTGTCCTTATGCAGAACGATAGCAATGGCGACCTACACCCCTGCGCCTACCTCTCTAAAACCCTGTCACCTGCGGAATGAAACTATGACATCTATGATCGGGAAATCCTTGGAGTTATCCGTGCCCTAGAAGAATGGAAGCATTACTTACAAGGAACAGGACTCCCAGTAACGGTCATCACCGACCATAAAAACCTTGCATACTTTAAGGAACCACAGAAACTCTCCAGAAGGCAGGCACAATGGATGCTATTCCTTCAGGATTTCGACCTTCATTTCTCCCCTGTATCCGGAACACAAATGGGACCTGCCAACACTCTGTCTTGACGAGACACCATGAATACTTCCACCGACAACCAGGAAGTTACCCTCCTCCCCGAGGACATCTTCATCCATACCCTTGACTTTGCCTTAGTCCAGAACATTGCTGAATCCACCCCTTCTGACCCGTTGGTCATCACTGCCCTTAACACACTAAACAAGGGCACCCCTTTGATCTCCAAATCCCAACCACATGACTGGGAATACACTGATGACATGCTATACTACAAACACCGCCTCTACATTCCGGAACCAGCACGACAGGGGCTTGTCCACCTTATTCATGAAAGTGACCATGGAGGACATGGTGGAATCTTTCGTACTACCAACCTCTTGCAGCGTGATTATTGGTGGCCTGGCATGACCACCTTTATCTGCAAATTCATTCAAGGTTGCACGGTCTGCCAAGCTAATAAAATCAATAACCATCCCACTACACCGGCACTGACCCCCCTTCCTTCCACCTGTACATGCCCTTTCCAACAGGTCTCGGTCGACCTCATCACTGATCTTCCTCCCTCTCTCATCTTTGATTCTATCATGGTCATGGTTGACCACGGGCTTACAAAGGGGGTAATCCTCATCCTTTGCCATAAAAACATTGATGCTGCCGGAGTTGCCCAACTATTTTTCACAAACGTATTCTGACACTACGGACTCCATGACCATTGCATCTTAGACAGGGGACCCCAATTTGCATCTGCCTTTGCACGAGAACTTGCTAGACTCCTAAAATACAATTTGAAGCTCTCGTCTGCGTACCATCCCCAAACTGATGGAGAAACCGAACAAGTAAATCAAGAACTTGAGACTTACCTATGTATATTCTGTGATGGACACCCTGAACAATGGGCGGATCTACTTCCCATGGTGGAATTCTCTCACAACTCCGCCACCCACTCTTCCACTCTGAGATCCCCTTTCTCCCTCATCCTGGGATACGAACCCCACTCTTATCCTCCAATCGGGAAGACGTTCCTCCCAGCCTTGGAGACATGCCTATCGGAACTAGAGGAAGCCCGATGGGAAGCCCTTGCTGTGCACAAGAAAACCCAATGGATCATGAAGGAACGAACTTCTTCTAAGTTCCGCCCCTGGAAAGTTGGTGACAAGGTTTGGTTGGAAGGAAGAAACCTTCGACTGCGATACCTATCAAGGAAACTATCCCCTAAACGAGAAGGACCATTTGAAATTACACAGGTTATCTCCCCTGTGTCGTACCACCTCAAACTACCGCCCACCTGGAAGATTCATGATGTCTTCCACACCTCTCTCCTATCCCCTTATTGAGAGACTGTGGAGCATGGCCCCAACTTCTCGGATCCACCGCCCGAGCTGATTGGTGGAGAAGAGGAATACGAAATAGATTCCATTTCTCACACCACAGAACACGAGGGCGAAGGCAGTATCTTGTATCCTGGAAAGGATACTTCGCAGCAGAAAACACCTGGGAACCGGAGGGAAATCTTCAACATGCACAAACTCTCCTGGATGCATATAAGGTCACTCAACCAAGGGACTTCCCCCAGTAAATGCTCCAGAAGAGAAACTTTGAATTCCAACCAGGTCTTCCCTTCTACAAGTTCTTCTTTCTCTACCGCAACGATCTCCCTCCGTTTCATCCCCTTGAACACCAATACTTCTGCAATAGACTATACAGCGGCTGCCCTTGGCACTACGAATCATGACCCAGCAATCCCCCTCTTCAATTACCCATCACAACTGTATCATGGCCAGAGGTACCTACGAGTCCCTCATGGCCCAAAGAAACCACCTCGAGTTACCCTACCCATACTATGTCTGCTTGAACCGCCTTCCCCCTCATTTACGAAGAAACCTCTTCGCCTCTGTCTTGACCACTCCTGCCCTTACCGCATGAATGGAATTAGACCTGCATTATAACTATGATAAGAAGACTAAAGATTTATGCAACCTTTTCCGTACTTACCAGATCATCTGTCTCACTGCCCATCAGCTCATCCCCCATAACTCTCCCGAACATTTTGTGTCCACCATGCAAACCAGGGTGGATGAAGCATGTTCCCTTATCCTTGACCTCCTCTATGAGGAAGGATTTGGACACCTTGTAGACCGCATCGACGAAGGCCTCCTCCAACCCATCGTAGAACCGTTCTTCGAGATCTTGAGTGTCCATGAGTATAGAGTCTACGTAGGAGATGCCCCCTGCGCTATACCCTTTGATCCTCACCTGGATATACCTGTAATGGTGGAAAGGACCCCCTCTCCTGTTCTCCAGGTCCCACCTCCTCGTTCCCCTGAACGAACATACTTTCCCGCTCTGCTTTCCATTCCTGAGTCCCCCAAGATCGACACTCATGCTCCTACTCCCTCCGATGTTTCGGACCAGTCTCCAGTCGCCACCTGTTCGCCCACTCCTGCCCCTGAGGACATGCAACGAAGAGCTCTTACTTGCCATGAGAGCCTGTTACCACCCAGACTCCCCCAGGCCACCATGAACACTCTTGGTGACACCCTTCGCCCCCTCCTCCAGTCCTTTTGAGGAGCTAGATCCGTCTCCCTGGATGGAGCAGGCACCTCTCGAGACCCAATCAATGTCAACACGTCACACGTCCCGGAATGTCCCTCCAAGAAACAACTCCACTGTCATCAATGCGGAAAGCCAGACCACCTCTGCGTCTTCTGCGGGAAATACACCTGTCCCTGGTGTCATAAACACGCCCAAGGACATGTCCAGGCGAAATGCCCTCAGCAAAGATGTGGAGAATGCGATGAATATGGACACATTCGTGCCAATTGCCCAGTTTACAACAGGCTTGACCGTGATAACGGCTTTCTCGATGGAGACCTCAATTTCACCAACTACGAGGTCAACGAGGGAGATATCGATGGGCCAGATCGTTGAGCAGGTGCTTCAACGTTACAAAGGGGGTAATGTTACAGTTTTCCCTTATAACCTGTCTTTTCCCTATGTTTATGGGCTCATCATTTCTCCTCGTGTCTTTGCAAGATGTTAGATTCGTTGATTTGCCGTTGTGAGATCGTGCAAACGAATCGTAGGACAAATGACGCTGAGGATATTACCGCTCTCTCTAGCGCTTCTTGAGAACTGAGAGCACTTGATACGTGGCTCCAGATGTGGGTGTGACGAGAACCTCAAAGCATTGTCACACACAAGTACTTCAGGAGACCAGAGATTGCATAGGAAAGTACTAGAGGAGAGAAGTACATCCAAGTGTGTAGAACTGGCTGGGGAAATGCCAGTGAAGATGGTAGACTACTTATACTAGGCTGGGAGGCTGCATAAGGCAGTAGCCACAGTATGTGCTGCATAAAGCAATGTGTAAGCTATGTGTGCTGCACGGGGCAATGCGTGCTGCGCAAGGTGATGTGTGCAGCACGGTGATGCACGTTGCGTAGGCTGCGTAGGGCAGTGGGAGCTGCGCGTGCTGCATAAGGCAATGCGGGTAATCTAGATAGGATCGGGAGATGCGAGTCGTCATCAGGAGATGTGACGATGAGAAGGGAAAGGTCCGTAAAATAAGGAAAGGTTGAGTGTGACTCAACAGGGGTAGCATGACTCAACAAGTGAGTGAGCATGACTCAACAAGTGTTCGTCAGGAGTGACTTGACCAGTGCGTCAGGTGTTCGTCAGGTGTTCGTCAGGATGTGTATTAGGCATGACTTGACAGGTTCGTCAGGTGTTCATCAGGCGTGACTCGACAAGTGAAGCATGTAAGCGAATGTGGTGGGTAGACCCTTGTCCTAGGCGCCTACATTCTTCCTCCGAATGCAAGATGGAAGGTGCGTGAAGAGAATGAAAGAAAATGAATTGTCCGGGCGCCAACCTGGATCATAACACAAGACACCTATCTTCTTCTCCTTACTAGGTTCTTTCACATTCTCGCTTTACCTGTTGAGTCACACTCTACTTGTTGAGTCACGCTTCACTTGTTGAGTCACGCTTCACTTGTTGAGTCACGCTTTACCTTTTCTTACATAACAGACCAAGTCCCTCCTCGTCATCATTCTCTTTATATGATGACTCGTGTTCCCTTACTCATCCAAACATAGCCTTATACAGTACGCAGTCACATAGCCTCTACTGCGCACACTGGATTGCACAGTATCGTACTTCATATAAGTAGCTACCAGACTTCGCCTGTATTCCCCAGCTAGTTCTACGCAATCCAGCATTGTTACTTAGCACATCCACAAGCCCCAAGTGTGTGCATTGGGTAGTGAGACACTTCTTCTCTTTGCTTTGCCCACAACAAGTCTCCGAACTACTTCGAGTGTTCGCTGTGCTATGTTCTGACGCCCAGCGTTAACAAAGACTGGTCCTTTGACAATGGACACCTTTTCTTCCAAGGTTGTCTTTATGTCCCACCAGCCCATCGCACATCCCTCTTATACTCCATACACTCTACTCCCACCTCTGGTCACACTGGCCAATTTCACACCAAAGCTCTGATAGAACATGACTTCTGGTGGCCTGGATTGGCCACCTTCATCTGCAATTTTGTTGCAGGTTGCGCCATCTGCCAACAAAGCAAGGTGAATATACACCCCACCAAACCTCCACTATCCCCCATCCCATTCTCTTCCTCTCTCCTCTTTTGGCAACTCTCTGTTGATCTGGTGACCGATCTTCCTTTGTCCTTTGGATTTGACTCATTTATGGTCATGGTCAACCATGGCCTTACAAAGGGGGTAATCCTCATCCCCTGCACAAAGACCATTGACGCTGCTGGAGTAGCCCAATTGTTCCATGACCACATTTTCAAATGCTTCGAACTTTACGACTCCATCATCTCTGACAGGGGCCCACAATTTGCATCTGCATTTGCCCATGAACTTGCCCGCCTACTACATTATGATATTCACCTCTCCACTGCCTACCACCCCCAAATGGATGGATAGACTGAACCAACCAACCAGGAAATAGAAACCTACCTTCGCATCTTCTGCACCAACAACCCCCACTTCTGGTCTTCCTTCCTAACCGCTGCAGAATTCCTCCACAACTCCGTCCCCCACTCATCTACCAAAGCCTCCCCGTTCTCTCTCCTCCTCAGATATGAACCCAGAACCTTCCCCTTTCTGGGAAAAACCTTCCTCCCTTCGTTGAGTAATCACCTCAAAGCCCTTACCAAAGCTAGAGAAGAGGCCCTAGCAGCTCATGATTCTGCCCACTTGGCCATGACAAAAGGAACCACTCAGAAACTCTCTCCCAAACGGCTGGGACCATTTGAGATTACCCAAGTCTTATCCCCTCTCACCTACCACCTAAAACTCCTGATCAAATGGAAGATACATGATGTGTTCCACGCCTCTCTTTTATCCCCCTTCTGACAAACCGATGCACATGGACCTTCCTTTTCTAGACCACCACCTGATGTTATCAATAATGAAGAGGAGTATGAGGTTGACAACATTCTTGCACATAAGGGTCACCCTGGCAATTACTGGTACCTAACTGCGTGGAAAAGATATTCCTCCACTGAAAACACCTGGGAACCTGAAGACAACCTTCGCCACGCAAACACCATCCTCTCTGCCTATAAAAGAAACCATTCCCTTCGCTAATAATCTTCACATCCTCTCATTCACCCTCACAATGTATGGTCTCATCCCCCTTTCCACCCCCTCAGTCCAACCAACACTAACCCCTTCCCCACCTCCTCCCACACCTCCCGCCACCATGCTTCATTCTGGGACTGAAGTAAACCCTGAAGATTACAATGTCTATGCTGCTTTCCTTGAAGATCCCCACCTTGCTGCTCTCATGGACCTCCTTGTCGACTCTGGCTCCACTCTAGATGGCCTAATTTGTCCCTACATGGCAAATGCTTGACTTGCCCTCCACATCCCCATCCTGCACTCTCTATGTGAACGAGTTTCCTATGGGGAATTCATCCCATCCCTCCTCATCCAGCTTTACCATGACCAATGTGCCACCCTCCTCACCGCCTTACAACAAAGCGACCTAGACTCCCTCATTATTGCCACCCACTATTCCCATCAATCTGAGATCGCACAATGCAGCCCTTGGCCCAAACCTCCTCACTTTTGACAGGCCTGCCTCAACAGTCAATCCTGGGGACCTTTTCATCCTGATCATTCCCACTTCAACCTATCCTGCTATGGCTATCGACAAATAGGCCATGATTGCAACGTCTCCTGTCCTTTTGCCTGGTGCGACAAATGCAACCTCCTCCCTCACATTGGCACTGCTCGCCTTTCTTCCCCCACAATCCCTGAGAATGATCCCAGCTGCCCCTGCTATGTCGCCTCCTCCTCACCACCCTCTTGACCCCATTTCACCTCTCCTCCATCCTCTCCAGCCCCCACCCCCATACCACAACCTGCACACACTCCAGACTCCCCCTTTCACCCTGTTGTAACCAATTGGCAAGGGGAACCCATCAATTGCCCCACCTCCCCTCCTCCTGATCGGTCAATATGGACTTCAGATCCAGCAGATGAGGAGCTGGCTGATGGAGAAGCTTGGGATGTCAGGGATTGACTATCTCGGGTGTGTTGGACTCAATTTTTCTTATACTCACTCTTGTTCCTCCTCTTCTTCATCGCCCCTTTTCTTTTTGTTCTCTTTTGATTTCAACTATGGACTAAACTGTAACTTGGGTTGTTCCAGTGTACAAAGGGGGTAATGTTACAATTCCCTTCCTTTTGTCTAGCAATCACCTATCTTTCTTTCTCCTTTTGCTTTATTTCCATGGACAGCCTTCTCCACAGCCATTTCTCTCACAATGGTGAGTTCCCCCATATTCCTCCCTTTTCTAGAACATTCTATTGTTCCTAGGATTACTCTATAAATACCTGGCTGCCCTGTATCTGTTCCTCATACTTGATCTATGCAATCCAGTGTACATTCTTGTGTCCTCAGCTCTCCTGAGTCCCCTGTCCCCAAGACCTAGCTCACTTGATATTCCCTTTCATTCCCTTCTTCTCAAGGATGTTGTTGTACCTCTTTGTGAGTGTCCTCCCTCAAGATTAAGGTATTCTTGGTCGTTATCAAGAACATACACCAAGTATAACAGAGGTGGGGAGGAGGTGACGTGACAAGGGCAATTGAAATCATCCTTGGGGATTGTGGGGGAAGAAAGGCAGGCTGTACCAATGTGAGGGAGAATATTACATTTGTCACACCAGGTGAAAGAACAGGAGACATTGCAGTTATGGCCTATTCATCAACAAGCATAACAAGACTGGTTGAAGCGGGGGTGTTCTGGATGAAGAGGTCCCCAGGGTCGACTGTTGAGGCAGGCCTGTCAAAAGTGAGGAGGTTTGGGCCAAGGGCTGCATTGTGCGATCTCAGATTGATGGGAATAGTGGGTGGCAATGATGAGGGAATCCAGGTTGCTTTGTTGTAAGGCAGTGAGGAGGGCAGCGCACTGGTCACAATAGAGCTGGGTGAGGAGGGATGGGATGAATTCCCCATAGGAGACTCATTCACATAGAGAGTGCAGGATGGGGATGTGGAGGGCAAGTCAAGCATTTGCCATATAAGCATGAATTAAGCCATCTAGAGTGGAGCCAGAGTCAACAAGGAAGTCCATGAGAGCAGCGAGGTGGGGATCTTCAAGGAAAGTGGAATAGACATTGTAGTCTTCAGGGTTAGCTTCAGTTCCAGAACAAAGCGTGGTAGCAGGAGGTGGAGGTGGAGGTGGAGAAGGGGTTCGTGTTGGTTGGACAGAGGGGGTGGAAAGGGGGATGAGACTGTACATTGTGAGGGTGAATGAGAGGATGTGATGTTCTGCTATTGAAGGGAGCAATGCCTTTTGTAGGCAAAGAGGATGGAGTTTGCATGGCAAAGGCTGTCTTCAAGTTTCCAGGTATTTTCGGTGGAGGAATAGCCTTTCCGTGCGGTTAAGTACCAGTAATTGCCAGGGTGACCCTTATGTGCGGGAATGTTGTCAACCTCATACTCCTCTTCATTATTGATAACATCAAGTGGTGGTCTAGAAAAGGAAGGTCCATGTGCATTGGTTTGTTGGAAGGGGGATAGAAGAGAGGTGTGGAACACGTCGTGTATCTTCCATTTGATCAGGAGTTTTAGGTGGTAGGTGAGAGGGGATAAGACTTGGGTAATCTCGAATGGTCCCAGCCGTTTGGGAGAGAGTTTCCGAGAAGGGTAAGGAATGCAGAGATTGGTGGCTTCCAGCCATATTTTATCTCCCACTTTCCAGGGTGTAAAGTGGGTGGTTCTTTTTGTCATGGCCAAGTGGGCAGAATCATGAGCTGCTAGGGCTTCTTCTCTTGCTTTGGTAAGGGCTTTGAGGCAATTACTTAATAAAGGGAGGAAGGTTTTTCCCAGGGAAGGGAAGGTTCTGGGTTCATATCTGAGGAGGAGAGAGAACGGGGAGGCTTTGGTAGATGAGTGGGGGACGGAGTTGTGGAGGAATTCTGCAGCAGTTAGGAAGGAAGACCAGAAGTGGGGGTTGTTGGTGCAGAAGATGTGAAGGTAGGTTTCTATTTCCTGGTTGGTTGGTTCAGTCTGTCCTTCAGTTTGGAGGTAGTAGGCAGTGGAGAGGCGAATATCATAATGTAGTAGGCGGGCAAGTTCATGGGCAAATGCAGATGCAAATTGTGGGCCCCTGTCAGAGATGATGGAGTCGTAAAGTTCGAAGCATTTGAAAATGTGGTCATGGAACAATTGGGCTACTCCAGCAGCGTCAATGGTCTTTGTGCAGGGGATGAGGATTACCCCCTTTGTAAGGCCATGGTTGACCATGACCATAAATGAGTCAAATCCAAAGGACAAAGGAAGATCGGTCACCAGATCAACAGAGAGTTGCCAAAAGGGGAGAGAGGAAGAGGAGGGGATCGGGGACAGCAGAGGTTTGGTGGGGTGTGTATTCACCTTGCTTTGTTGGCAGATGGCACAACCTGCAATAAAATTGCATATGAAGGTGGCCAGTCCAGGCCACCAAAAGTCATGTTCAATCAGAGCTTTGGTGTGAAACTGGCCAGTGTGACTGGAGGTAGGAGCAGAGTGTATGGAGTGTAAGAGGGATGTGCGATGGGCTGGTGGGACATAGAGATGACCATGAAAGAAAAGATGTCTGTTGTCAAAGGACCAGTTATGAAGGGAGGAGCGAGGAAAGAGGGGGGTGTCTTCAGCAAGATTGACAAGTGCTTTGAGGACGAGAGGGTCAGAGGAGGATGAGGAGCGAATGTGATCCATGAGAGAGGTGTCCAGAGCTGAGATGATAGCTGGATTAGGAAGTATTGCTGTGTCAATGTTGTCCAAGGATGTGTCCACTAAGTCCTTGTGGGAAAGGGCATCCACTGGGTCCATCTGAGAGCCTGGAGTGACCTTCCAGAGGATGTCAAAGTCAGAGAGGAAGAGTGACCATCTGGCTTGGCAATGAGATAGTTTGTGAGGGTCCTTTAGATAGGATAGGTTTTTATGGTCTGTAAGGATGATGTTACGATTTTCCCTCATAACCCCTCTTTTCCCTATGTTTACGGACTCATTGTTTCCCCTAGTGTCTTCGCAAGACACCTATCTTCCTTTCCTAGTTAGGTTCCTCCTATTTCCTTTCCCCAACGAACCTCATCTTCTTCGTTTCCTTGGCTCATTTACTTGTTGAGTCACGCTTCATTTACTCGTTGAGTCACCTTTCCTATTTTGGACTATCACTCCTCGTCATCATTCTCTTTATATGATGACTCGTGTTCCTTTATCCACCCAAGCATAGCCTGTACTGCGCACATTGCCTTACGCAGTGCGCAGTTGTATAGCCTATACTGCGCACATTGGATTACGCAGTATCATACTCAGTATAAATAGTTACCTATCGTCGCCTGTATTTCCCCAGCTAGTTCTACGCAATTCAGCGTTGTTACTTAGCACATCCACGAGCCCCAAGTGTGCACATTGGGTAGTGAGACATCTTTCTCTTTGCTTCGCCCACAACAAGTCTTCGAACTACTTCGAGTGTTCACTGTGCTACGTTCCGACGCCCAGCGTTAACATGTTCTCCTTGAAGCAGGGTTTGAGGGTTTGGAGGATCTCTTCATCAGGTTTGCCAGTAGTGCGAAGGTTGGTGACATAATCTTCAAGCGCTGATGTGGTTTTGTTAAGGGGGGTCATTGTGGTTGAAGATGAAGGGGTGGTAGTGATGGGGGCTAGGGTGGTGGATGATGTCTTGGGACGTGGTTGCTGGTTGGACAAGAGACATTTGTCCACATTGTGTCCTGTCTTTCGGCAATGAAAACATCTACCTTCCTTGATGCATTTGGCTAGTTCATGTTATATCCCAAATCTTCTCCAAGTCCAACTCCGGTTCTCCAGTCGCTCCTCCGATCTCTTCCTGACAACTCCTTCGCATTCTCACACACTCTGTACTTCTGTTTCTCTGGATTTCTATTTTTAGTATAGTTTCATTCTTATGCTGTTCTCCATTCTTGCTTTGTAATGACTCTGTATACCAGTGCTTGCTTAGCAACACTGCTCTGGCTATGTTTCTCCCTTCTCTGTTTCACTTACCAATCCCTTAGTAAACTCCATTACTAATCCATCTCCATCCTCCATATATAAACCTGTAGTTTGACTCCTTTGTACTTTAGTCAAATCGAATTGAGTTACTTCTATCAACCCCTCATCAATCCTCTGACTCAACTCCGAGTCTCTCTCTGATCCTCTCTCTCTTCGGATCACCCTCCGGTACTTAGACTCCTTCATGGATCTTCATACAACTCCAACCCTCCACAAATTTGGGACACGTGGATTCACTAAAGGCACAGCACATAAGCTGAAGCCAAGTCCCATCTGACCGCATCATTCCGGAGTTTGTTCTGGAGCATCAGACCAGTCTCTAACAGTTCAAGAGGGGTGAGTTTGAAGAGGCGAATGGCGTCCACATCCATTACATTGGGGTCAGGAGTGGTCTGGAAGTGATGGGGAAAGGATTGATGAAATGGAAGGGTGGGTCGTATACCCTTTCATACAGAGGCAATGTGAGCTTGTTGCCCATGGAAGGTCTTTGCCTTTTTGATCCAATCAAAGATGGTGTTAGGTACCATGGGCATGGAGAGGATCATGATGGTGATTTCTTGATTGATTCTGAAGGTGAAGCACTCAATGAGGGTGTCATTGTCAGTGATGCCAGCTTTGGCAGTGAGATTCTGGAAATCCATCATCCTTGGTTCCATCCTCTTTCTTGAAGGAAGTTTGGACCAGTTTTGAGAAGTCAAGGTGGGCAGTGGCTTTGGTGTTGAATGGGAAGAAGGTGAATTTGAAGTTTTCCACAAATTTGTCAAAGGTTTTCTCAGTACTGGCAATGGAGGGGTCACTCATTTTGTCATACCACATTTCAGAGAAGGAGACACCTTGTCCCTTGCTCATCTTATTGAGCGACATCATGATCTTATCATTGTCAGATGTGTAGATGGTCTTGTTGATGGAGAAGTAGGCCTTCATGGCCTTCATCCATCAAGTGGCATCTGCAGGTTCACTGGAAAAGTCAGCTAGGAGGGCTGCTTTAAGTTCAGTTTTTGTAGAGGACATTGGTGGGGCAGGGGGTGTTGTGGGAGGGGCAGGTGAGGCAGGTGGTGCTGGGGGTGCTGGGAGTGCAAGGGGCATTGGGGGGACAGGGGGACAGGGGGGACAATGGGTACTGGGTTTGCAATAGGGGCAGGGGGTCTGGTTGTTCATTGAGGTGGTCCAGGTGAAGCAGGGAAAATCGAGGGTCCAGCTATTCTTCTGGAGTGCAAGAGTGGGGACAATGTTTCTTCATCCGAGTCAGGGGGTAGGCCAAAGGTTCTTCAAGGGGGTATGGTGACAGTGGGGTGTTCATCCTACTCCTAGATAGGAGGGACGAGGGATATACTTGATCTTTTGTTACACTTGTTGTACGTTCTTGGTGGCAACCAAGAATACCTCAATCTCAATGGAGGACACTCACGAAGAGGTGCAACAACGTCCTGAGAAAGAGGGGACAAAAGAGAATATCAAGTGGACTGGGTCTTAGGGACTGGGGACTCAGGAGAGCTGAGGATACGAGAACGCACACTGGATTGCATAGATCAAGTATGTGGGATGAGTACAGGACAGTGGGTATTTATAGAGTATTCCTGTGAATGGAGGAATGTTCTAGAAAGTAGGGGAATTATGGATAAACTCGCCATTGTGAAAGAGATGGCTGTGGAGAAGGCTGTCCATGGTGATAAAGCAAAAGGAGAAAGAAAGATAAATGACTGTCTGGGAAAGGGAAGGAAATTGTAACACAGTATGAAGGAATACAGTTGGAAAAGGCAGACACCAGTGGTGATGGGAGTACTAGCAGCCCATGCATTAGCCAATGTACATATGGATTGGCAAAACCTATCTGTTCTGGCACAAGAGGGGAAGGAGAAGAGATATTGATGGAAGAAAGGGAATTCCTTGGCACTGGTAGTGCCAGCCTGAGTGCGTGATTCCAATGGAGGGATGGAGGGATGAAATTGGTCCTTTTATCCCAATGTTCCGTTGTTCATGTTATTTATGTATTCGTGTACAAGAAACAAATTCTATCATGATGCAGGACGATAAGTTGAGAACGATGAGCAATGTCCCACCAGTGGGTGTTAAGCTCGAATCTTGATCGATTGAATCGATGACGGCTACTAGTACCAGAGCGCTCCCAATACCTAATCTTGTTGTCATATTCATTTCGGTTTTTCAGCAAAAAAATCATTTCTTTCTGAGAGCACACTGTGTTTGTGTATCCGAGTCCCTGCAGTGCCAAGTTAGTGACAGAGTTCACATATTCGACGCATGTAGGGTCACAACCTCAGGGGCATAATCTGAATGAAAAAGGGCAGTTCTAATCTCGTGCTATCGTTGCAGAGCAATTATACGAGGACAGTGATCCAGTTACATCGGCCGGGCTCTCACCTGATGGAAAAAGCGCGTCGTCTCTGTTTCAGGGCAACACAATGCGGATGTGAGATACCGACACAGGATCTCTCGTGGCTTCCAGTGGGCCCCACACTTCTGGGATCAGATCAGTCGGGTTTTGGTTTTCACCTAATAATGGAAAGCGGGCCTGACTCGGAGTCATCTCCAGGTTTGAGGCCCGTGCGAATTTGGAATGCCGAGAGCCCGCCGGCGAGACCACTGATAACTGTTCCCTTTGATAGGCAGACATGCCGCGGCGCAGGGGGTCGGGGGGTTGCCTCGGAGTGGCAATGTGACTACAATACCTATCTTAGCGTACATTTAGCACTACGTTTTCACCCTAATGCCTGCCGTTTTGCCGAGCGGTGCTTAAACTTGGTCGACCGGTCAATCCTCCGAACTCTTCCCCGAATCTGCATTCCACAGGCGAACAATCTTGTCAGCGTTGCCAGATACAATGCGCATCAACTGAGAAAACGACAGAGAAAAAGGTGCTCTCTATCTTGACCTCGGAGCGACTCCATCACGCCACTATAAGCATCACGCGAATGGTCATGTGCTGGGAACCAGACACAACACGTGTACCGCTGATCAACAGAGTAAGCAATGGAGTAAACGGTCTCCTCATGACCTTGGAGAGGCTATGGATAGGCTCTCGCTAGGACGCCCGTACTGTCTTGGGAACTCCATTGGAGTCACTAATGGTAACCAATTGGCATGATATGGTCAACACCGCTGTTAGCGGCTGATAGCAATTGCATTGTTTTTCGTCGTTTAGCTGCGCTTATCGTCTTGCCAGTGGCCCACGCCAACTTGAAGCCGTGTTTTTCAAAATATTGTTGGTTTTGCTCAGGCAGGCTCTTCCGACTGTGTGACAACGATGCAGGTCCGAGTCCAAGCACATTCGCCGGAGTCAATCTGTGGTGTCAATATCATATTGACAATGCCGGCCGGACTCATCTCAGTTATTCTTATCACCAGTGCATTCTGGGGATGCTTCCATTGATTATCAGTGCGCCCGCAGAGGGAAATGCAACATTCCGATCAAATTTGATGCGCCTACATCCAATATGACTGCAAGATGTTTGATGGTATTTCAATGCGCCACCATCATTGGTTTTTTTGAATCCAATTATTGTCCTGTTGGGGTGGTTACCCCATGTAGGACATAACTGTTGTTGTTATATATATAAGTTCCCACTCTTCTAGCGTCCGAAGTTCCACTTCATTATTTCTTGCTGAATAGCATCATCCTTTCACGTGTTCCTCCTACCTACCTACCATATGGCGTCCACTACCATCGCTCAGGCATTTTCAGGCATGCTGATGAATGATTATTCGTCTCGTATGCCCGTTCATCTTTTTTTTTTCTGCTCGAACTGACCTTACTGTTCTTCCAAGTTATTACCCCCACTGCTGTTGGATACGATTATAGTAAGTGAATCCGAGCATGCTTCATACCATCCAGGAAACTTATTACTGACTGTTGTCAGTCCTCACATTCTCTGATGAAGTCTGTATCACATTATTCCCTTTATTTATGTAAATCTGACCAGTTGTCAATCTCCCCACCGGCAGATCGAATTTATTTGGGTCAGTGGATGTTTATCCGAAATCATGATGTGCTCTGAAATGGCTACAGAACAAGCCATGGACATGGGTGTCTACCTTATACCTTATGGTTCAAATCCAGATCATCTATGCAACCTTCTACTAATCAGTGTTAACTTTCAGGCACGGTATTCTGGGTTGTTTAATGCCATGTATGTTGATGTTTCCGTGATAAGGATCAACTGATCCACGACTGATTGATGGACTAGAGTTAGTTCTCTCAGTGTGTTCAAACCTTCATATTATGAGGTTGTTTCACTGACTTAGTCGAATGAAAGCGGGCAGCTCATTTCTACCCGGCCCAGCAAAGGTAATTTCGTATTACATTGAATATATTGATATAATTAAATGTTTGATTCCTATAGACGTATGTATTCAAATGTTCATACTTCATTCTAAAGACATGTATGAGTAACTGATTAATCGCATTTCAAATTAGCTGTGAGTACACTCATCCAGTGTTTCCGATACCCTCAATAACACTCTCAAAGGCAGGATACTTTACATTGTAGACACTTGGGTCTACCTGATGTTTTATGCTGCCGCAGATTGTGAGATTTAACACTCATTTTCTAGACATACGAATTTCATTCAAGTTGGTTGATGCAGTGGCAATGCTTCTCCGTGTCTGGGCATTGTATCGTCAATCCAGGTTTATTCTCGGCATTCTCCTCACGGCCTATACCTGCGAAATCATCTCAAATGTAATCTATTGTGTGATGCTGAGCATTAAAACTGACACCATCTGGATTGTCCGTATGTGAAATATCCCTTCATATCATCCTCACTGCATTAACATGATATATTCCGCTTTGTCCATGATATAGAAACCATTCAAGTGCTTGACCTTTCCGAGTCTTTTTGCGAAATGAGCCCCTCAACTGCTCTGGTCACTTTGACTTATATTGTCCCCGCTTTCCAGCTCGCTTTGAGTGTGTTGATGTTTCTCATCGTCATCGCTCAATTCATCAGGGAAGTACTCCAAATGTACAAAATAAAAAAGCAGTTTCGCCTGAACAATTATATAAATCTTTTCGTGAGAGAAGGTGTGGTCTACTTTGCCCTGTAAGCACATCCCTATCACGTCGTTCCTTGCACGTCGTCTTCCGTGGATGTAACTAACAATGAGTTCATGGATAGAATTCTGGCGATCACACTTTTCGACGTGCTGCAGACTGCGGGAAAAGTTACAGTGTACGAATGGCAGGTTATACCGACTGGGATACTGCAAGGCGTACTTCCCTTTGCGCTGATTCCCCGATTCATTTTGAATTTGCGGAAAATCTATGCGCGGAACAGACTTGGAGGCGAGATCGACACAGCCTTTGGTTTGTCTTCGTTAGGCCGTGGTGCCGTTGTGAGTGGGATCATGTTTGCGGGTGGAGGACAAAACGAAGGAGCAGAGGAAGGTGACGTACATGACGAAGAAGAGCTGGAAAAGAGAGGCGTCAGTGGCGCTGGTACTGGCAGCGGTGCATGGATCAGCCAAGGTACATATGATTTGGCACAACCCATCTTATCTGGCGCGAGAGGGGGTGGAGAAGAGATATGGGTGGAGCAGATAGACGTCTGTGGCGCTGGTAGTGCCAGTGCGTGACTTGAATCGGATTTGGCCCTTGTATCCAGACCTTCCGTGGTTCGCATTATTTATTATTCATACAAGAGACAAAATTTATGCGGCACGATAAAGCAAAGGAGTTAAGAACATGAGCATTGTACCGGGTGTGGAAGTTAACTTCGAGTCTTGACTCTTGACTCGAATCGATTGGATCGAGTCGGATGACGGATACCCGAGCGCTGAGCGCTGGATATGCATTAATGTTCCGAGTATAATATATCACATCATGTCGATGATCACCGTGACCTCGTCCAGGATCTCGATGGCCGCTCTATGCATGACGGTATCACAGCTAGAGGACGCACTAAAGGGTCTGATAGTATATCAGTGGTGCGCGAGCGGTTGGACTCGGACAAGGCACGGGCGCACATGATGCATCACAGTGAGATATCAGTGGTTCAAGGGCAAGGAAACGGACGTACAGATGGACGAGCAGATGCGATGTATCACAATAACGGGAGCCTGAGCTCAGTTGTATATCAGACGGCAGGGAAAGGACGTGCTGGTATTGTGATATATCAGTGATTCGAGGCCCGGGGCTTGGGAACGGATGCACAGATGGACGAGCACTGGTAGATGCGATGTATCACACTAACGGGAGCTGATGTATCACTGAGAAGGCCCGGGGCTGAGTGGCTCTTACTTACATTTGATGTATCAGATCTATATGTCAGATCTACAATTACCGATCAGCATGAAAAATATATCACATTTTTGTGCTACTTAGCCTTCAACTAATACATCAAAATAGCTGTATTGATTCGTTGGCTTTGCTCAGGCAGGCACCTCTGACTGTGTGGCAGCGATACAGGTCCGACTCGGAGTCCAGCCGCTTTCGTCAATTAAGTTAGTAGTATGATCATTATGAGGTCACGGTGTCAAATTGTCAATATCATATTGTCAATGCCGGCCAGTCTGAGCGGTCTCGTCTCGGTTAAATTTGATGCGCTCACATCCAATATGACTGCAAGATGTTTGACGGTATTTTGATGCACTACCGTCGTTTGGTTTATATGTGTACGTTCTTCTAGCGTCCGTCTGTGAAGCCCCACCTTGTCATTTCTTGCTGAATACTACTACCGTTTCACGTGCTCCTCCTACCTCCTACATGGCATCCTATGCCATGGCGCCCACTACCATTGCTCAGGCATTTTCAGGCATGCTGATGAATGATTATTCGTCCCGTATGCCCGTTCGTCTTTCCGCTCGAATTGACCATACTGTTCTTCCTAGTTCTTACCCCCGTTGCTGTTGGATACGATTATAGTAAGTGAATCCGAGCATGCTTCATGCCATCCTGGCTGGGAAACTTATTACTGCATGTCGTCAGTCCTCACGTTCTCTGATGAAGTCTGTATCATATTATTCCCATGGTTTGTGTAAATCTGACCGGTCACGGTTTTCGATCTCCCCACCGGCAGATCGAATTTATTTGGGTCAGTAGATGCTTATCCGAAAGTATGGTATGTTCTGATGTGGCTACAGAACAAGCCATGGACATGGGTGTCTGCGTTGTTCCTTGTGGTTCGAATCCAGACCATCCACACAACGTTCCACTAATCAATGTTAACTTTCAGGTGCGGTATTTTGGGCTGTTTAATGCCATGTATGTTGATGTTTCCGTGATAATTATCAATTGATCCATGACTGATTGGTGGGCTAGAGTTAGTTCCATCGGTGTGTTCAAACCTTTGAATTATGAGGTTGTTTCGCTGAATTAGTCGAATGAAAGTGGGGAGTACATTTCTACCCGGACCTGCAAAGGTGATTTCGTGTTCTATTGTATATATTGACATCATTAGATCTAATGTTTGATCCCTATAGACGTATGTGTTCATGCTTCATTCTAAAAACATGTCTGAGTAGTTGATCAATCACATTTTATTAGCTGTGAGTACCCTCATCCAACGTTTTCAATACTCTCAACAACACTCAAAGGCGGAATACTTTACATTTTGACTACTTGGGCCTACGTGATTTTTTATGCTGCCGCAGATTGTGAGATTCGACACTCACTTTCTAGACATGAATCTCATTGGTTGATGTAGTGGCAATGGTTCTCCGTGTCTGGGCATTGTATCGCCGATCCAGGTTGATCCTTGGCACTCTCCTCGTGTCCTACACCTGCGAAGTCACCTCAAATTTAATTTATTGTGTGATTCTGAGCATCGAAAAGGAGTCCAGGTGGATTGTCCGTATGTAAAACATGCCTTCATATCATCCGCGCTACATTAACATGATAAATTATGTTTTGTCCACGATATAGAAACCATTCAAGCGCTTGACCTTTCAGAGTCTTTTTGCGCGAGGAGCGTTCCAACTATTTTGGTCATTCTGTTTTATATTGTCGTCGCTTTCCAGTTCGCTCTGAGCGTATTGATGTTTCTCTTCATCCTCACTCATTTCATCAAGGAAGTACTTCAAATGTACAAAATAAAAAAGCAGTTTCGCCTGAACAATTATATAAATCTTTTCGTGAGAGAAGGTGTGGTCTACTTTGCCGTGTAAGCACGTCATCCCTTGTACGTCGTCTTCGGCAAATGTAAGCTAACAATAAGTTCATGAATAGAATTCTGGCAGTCACACTTTTCGACCTGCTGCAGGCTGCGGGAAAAGTTACAGTGTACGAATGGCAGGTTATACCGACTGGGATAATCCAAGGCGTACTTCCCTTTGCGCTGATTCCCCGATTCATCTTGAACTTGCGGAAAATTTATGCGCGGGGCAGACTTGGAGGCGAGATCGACACAGCCTTTGGTTTGACGTCTTCGTTGGATCGTGGTGCTGTCGTGAGTGGGATCGTGTTTGCGGGCGGAGGACAAAACGAAGGAGCAGAGGAAGGTGAGGTACAACATGACGAAGAAATAGAGTTGGAAAAGAGAGACATCAGTGACGCTGGCGCTGGCAGCGGTGTATGCATCAGCCAAGGTACATATGATTTGGCACAACCCATCTTATCTGGCACGAGAGGGGGAGAAGAAGAGATACGGGTGGAGCAGACAGACATCGCGTGACTTGAATCGGATTTGGCCCTTGTATCCAGACCTTCCGTGGTTCGCATTATTTATTATTCATACAGACAGATTCTATGCAGCACGATAAAGCAAGGGAGTTAAGAACGTGAGCATTGTACCGGGCGCGGAAGTTACTGGTAATTTCGACTCGGAGTCTTGATCGATTCAATCGATGACGGATACCCGAGCGCTGAGCGCTGAATATGCATTCCGTATACTGGTTATAATATATCACATCGCGTCGATAATCACTGTGACCTCGTCCAGGATCGATCTCGAAATCCTTTCGGGATTAACTTGCAATACAAGTTGTTGCTGATCGAGCTTCTCCTTCATCACAGCTTTGATTGTGTCAGTCACGGTTTCTGGACCTCCACATATTCCTACCATCATCAGCAAAAGTGAAATGGGTCGCCATGTACTAGTGGCGACTGGCAGAATGTGCCGGTTCGGTTCCAGCCTGAAAGGCCGCTGCACCGCATGATTTACACAACACGAAGTGTTGCATTCATAGAAGTGCGGAATCGCCAGGAATCTGTTCGTGTCTACAATTCCACACTGTATAAACACATAAGTAATCGACATATATATATTACTTTCCCTACGCTCCGACCCCAGGAATATATAAAAGTCAACATGGAGATGGAATCTTGGGTACTGGTTCCAGAGGGAATGGAATATCGGGGAATTGTAGGGTAACTTATACACCTGAAAAAAATGAAAAGGAGAATAAAGAGAGTTTGAAAACATCCACGGCTGAGCGTATCAGCACAGCATGATGGAAATTACAACACCAGCCTACAATAGAAGATATTGGAAGGGGAATGCGATGAAAAGAAGGAAAGAGCAACGCGCAACACATACAATGGGCAAGACAACCAAGTGGGTAACATGTTGACCGGAAATATTAGTCCCGCGCCACCCAGTCGGTGCTCCGAGAGACCAACTCGATTGAACTATCCATGGTCCAAAACAAGCGCTCAGTAGCGCTACGATTGCTCCAGCTCTTCTGGTCGCGTAGTATCATCGCCTGCAAGAAAATAAAATGTTGGATACCGTTTCCAAACACTAGATATACTAGACATACCTGCTGTGCGCCAAAGTTCCGTTGATCGTGAGAAAATAATTCGACGTTTTCGTCTAGGGCCTCCGATAAGACCTGGAGATCCTGCAGGATCGCTTGCATCGCACGAACTGCCGCAAGAATAAGAATTTCCTTGCGGTTGCGTAGTGTAGAGCCGTCGCCATTCGGAGTCGGCAACGTCTTGGATACGTTTTGGAGAACCGTATGGAGAATACGTTTGGTCTCGTTCATGATTTTTTGTGCTTGCGGGAAATTTTTCCTCGATACTAGGACGAGCGCGCGGGTGATCATGTCCGATGCCAAGAGTTCCATTCGGCGCCGTACAATGACAGGGTCAGACGGTTTCGGGAGCTTTGGCGAAGTAGCCGCGGACATAGGTAAGATTGTGATGGTTAGCAACACGGGATGTGCAAGCCGAGACACTTGTTTCGTTGCGGCAGGGTCATAAAAAGACCCGTCCACCTCGAAGACTGGCACTTCATCAATCATTCGATCCATCATACCATCCACAAGATTCGGGGAATCGTCGATAGTTAGCGAGTCTAGGCCCATGGATTGCACGAACTGGTCCGTTGCATTGAGAGTCCGACCACGGCTTTCACCGGGTCCCGTCCGACTTCGTTCGTTATTGTCGAGTTCGCACTCGATGAGCATCTCTTTGCATTCTCCGTATCGCAGTTCACCAACGTCAATGTCGACGTTGTGACCGTCAGTGGACAGAATTGACGAGGGACCGCCAGAAACCTTGCGGATGCGGAAACGTTGTGCATCGACGATCTTCATGTGGAGCTTCATGTTGAGTAAGCCGATCGACATCATACCGCCCACGCAACCAGCAAGACACGCTTGAAGATCGTACCAATCCTTGACAAACGTGTATGTTCCACTGGTGTGGTTCGACATAAGCCAGAGCGAAGCAGGATCATGCGAGCGACCATAACCGAATGAATGAATAGGCATGTTAGCTGCCTCTGCACGAGCAAGCACCAGATCCATCTGAGCACGTCGTGTGCTATCTGAGGCGTCGCTGACAAGTATCATCCCCGAGATGGGATTCCGTGACTTGCGTTGCAAAACAACATCAAGGCCTATGTGACATCAGTCAATCTCAGGCATGGATCTGATGGGGAAGATCACCAACCATGATTCACGGCGGTCACTACGTCAGTTTTTTCATCTTTGGACGCTCTAACCAAAAACTCGTCTTCCATGCTTTGATTGGTATCTAGACGCCCAATCTCGTCGATGAACTTCTGTAATCGGTTTCGGCTGTGTGTCCGCCCTGGGCAAAGGTATGGGGTCTTCCGTACTCGCCCCCCTGCACCGACCTCGAACGTCACCAAGCTCAAACGGTCTTTTATCCCAAGAGAAGCAAGAACAAAATCAAGCGACGTTTTGATAACACGTATCTTGAGATCCGCGGTGCTGCGAGGTGAATTAGGAGGAGGCAAAGAAATAATGAGGATCAAGTCAAGGGGTGGGTGGGGGAGAGGTGCGAGAGAGTTGGATGGTTCTGATGATACATGTGGTGTTACAACGCCAGAAGGTAGTGCATCATAACGTAGCATCGCGTCCTCCTCGCTCAGGGTCTGAAGTTTGTTTTGCATTGATCGCTGTTGGACCGAGCCTTGTGAGGTGGCCGAGGATAGGGTAGATCGCACGGATGTCTGGAGAAGACTATCGATAGAGCTTGGGGTGGTAGAGGCTGTGCTACCGCTGAGGACACGAGACACCTTCTGTGAGCCGCCAAACTCTTCAATATCCAAACCAGGACCAAATCCAGGAGGAGAATGTGCTTGCTGTTGTTGGAAAGAGGTAACGAGTGCTTGGATCTGGCTCCTCCACGCCTCAAGGGAAGAACGATCTTTGAAGACAAGAATAAAGGAATCCAAACGTTCGTCTTCCATGTCGATCGTAAGACTCAAATCTCCAGACGTGCCAGCGGTAACGCGCTGGATGTGGCGCACATAGATACGACCCTTGAGTCGGAGAACGCCCCTCGATTGGCTACTGGAACCGGAAATGGCAGTTGATGAGTCGTTGAACGCGGGAGAAGGCAAGAAGCGGCCGAGTGAACGTTTCTTCTCCTCTACTACGCAGATAATAGCTTCTTTGAATAAATAGACAAAAAATTCCCGAACAAGTGCATCGCGGCGGACGGACAGTAAATCGTACATCTGCAAAGGGCCGAGCCCAGATAGCGCATGACCTTTCCAATCAATAATTCGAGTTCTGAGATCATCGACAATGGCGCTAAAGGGAGAGTCTTCTTCGGGAGTTTGTGATGGCGCATAGCGTGACGAATCGATATCATTAGCATTATATGGGGGAGCCCATGTATCAGAGGAGACGTAATTGGGAGGCTGTCGCTCTGCAGCGCGTGGTATCGCTTGAGAGAGTGCGGGATCTGTTAAAGTGTGTGCCGAGGTATTGCGGAAAAATTGATCTGGCATGGATGGACTAGGTATGTTGGTGTTACGCCTTGCGGGAAGTTCGATGATGACGATACAAGTGAGTGGCTGGGAGGCATCGCCAGACCTGATGATGGAAGAGAATTCGGGTCGGACCTGGATAGAAGGGGCGACGATATAGTGGGAATCGCTGGGAGTTGACTTTACAGAAAGGGCATGATCAGTGGGGTCATCATCTATGGGGTTGAGTGAAGGCGTCGTGGAGGTGGGAGCGCGACGATTTCGAGCGGTTGGTGTATCACGACCGGGATAAACCGCGGGAGAGAGCGGGTCGCCCATGCCAGTGAGAGCAGCCAATTCTAGATAGAAAATATGAGTAAAGGGTTGAAAAGGGATGGAAATGGATGGAAAGACAGACTGTTAGTCTTGGTATTGTCGCCTTCACCGACTTTCATGGGACGGCGGCAAACACCACATACGCCCAGGCTGGACTTGCGAGGGACAGCCGATCGGGATTGGGTAGGAGGAGGGCCATAAACAGCAGTGAAACAGGCCTGTAGAGTGAGATGTAAAAGAGCGAGATGTGAGAAGATCTGGGGCTCACTTCGTGCAGTGAATGGCCGCATTCGGGGACAACGTGAGGTTTTTCCCCTGGCAACCTGAAGCTGAAACTGAGAGGCTCGAGACACACGGGACATTCTTGGTCGTCGTCAAGGGCATCGTGGTTTGAGACGACGGGACGGGGAGGCATGGCAGCGTATGGATGATGGGGGATGATATCGGTGTGTTCGACGAGAGATTCGGAGGAGTGTAGGGAAGTAGCGGAGGACGAGTTTGGAGGAAGTTTGCGGTTGAAGACGGAATGGAGACCCTTTTTAAAGGTGGAAGGTTTTGGTGGGGATGAAGAAAGAGGGGGAGACTGGAGGGTGTCGGAGTGATGTCGGGACAACCAAGGCGAGCGTGAGACTGGAAAGGACGGCATTAATGTTGGAGGTTGAGATTGAAAGGTTCAAAAAAACGAAAACGTCGTGAACATGCAAGTGTATGTTCAAAACTCGAACTCGACCGCCAACTTTGTTGTTCCTGTCCTCGCTTCAAGACTTTTATGGCACAACAGTCGGACCGCCCCGGGAGTAGCACAACGGTTCGATCCTTCTTGTATTTAGTTAGCGTTCCCTCGTGGCCCACAAAAAGTACGGCCGAAGTGGATGTCCATCCTTGTCGGAAATTTCGTCTATTTGTCTTCTCAACCTCGATCCACCATGTCGAATGGCGACCAGCCCGCCCTCTCCCCTACCTATCGCGAATTCCCTGCTCCCATAAAGACAGCCTCTGCTGGATTTGATTTCCATGGCAAGGCTACCAACGCTGTCATCTCACGGTCGCTTACGGTCGGATAGTTTATTACATCTATACTTCTCCAGAACAAACGGAACACGCAAGGCATCTACACACACGTATCCAGCGCGAGTTTCCAGAGGTACTTTCATCTTATCTCCAATAATTATACAACTTATCGGTTCGCAGCTCCCCATCTATCGGTTTTGGGACAAACCAGTCGGTAAATGATCCGTATCATTGCATCAATATTGTAACATGTATCACGCGTGGATCAGGGCCTCACCCGACTAGCATGTTTGAGGTCAACACTTTTACACCCCACCAAACAGGGGCACTGTTTTCCTGGTTCGTTGTGAACCGCGGCCCTTGCGAGTAAGTGGTCCGCAGCACGGATGCTGCGGAGATTTACCGCTCACTTTCTTTTCTCCAGTGTCTTCATTCACCCGAACACCGGCAACCCGTACAAGGACCATACGGAGCTCGCTTCCTGGATGGGGAAGGCCTGGCCGTTAAACTTGGATATCTTGAAACCGGCTGCGTGATGTTTTCCGCCGATACATGTAGATTCATCGATCATGATCGTGTACAGCCACATTGACATATTTGAATTCGATTGCTGTACCTCCTATTTTAGCGCTTCCGAGTTAGCTTCCTTCTTGGGTCTGTTTGTCACTGTTTAAAGGTTCCCTCAGAATCGCTACCACACACAAATCGGATCTTCTTCCATGGCCTCTTCTCGCCTCATTCTCGACAGTGCCCTCGATGCTGTTGGCAATACCCCCCTCATCCGACTAGACAAGATTGCTGCTGAGGAAGGACTCAAATGTAACCTACGTATGTGCCTACCCAATCACTATATGGATGCATAACCCCCCCCCTTTTTCCCAGTGGGAAAGCTGGAGTGCCTCTCTGTTGGCGGTTCAGTAAAGGACAGAATCGCAAAGGCCATGGTTCTCGCGGCGGAGAAAGAGGGCACCCTCATTCCCGGTCAAAGTGTCGTTATCGAACCTACTTCTGGCAACACAGGTCAGTTCTTTCCCACATCCTGTATTCAACCGTCTGATGTGAGAGGTACGAACAGGCATCGGTCTCGCCATGACCTGTGCTATCAAGGTACTACCAACTGCCTCACATTGATGATTGCTGAATACGGTAGATAAGGGATATTCGGTCATAATCACTATGCCCAATAAGATGTCCCAAGAGAAAGAAGCCATCCTTCGAGCACTCGGTGCACAAGTCATTCGCACACCTGACGACGAACCTTGGGATTCGCCCAATAGTCACATAGGTAGAACCACCCTGTCCCTTGCATCTCTCGTGGCTGAATTCCCCGACGACCGCAGGAGTGGCCAAGAAGCTTCAAAGTGAAATTCCCCATGCCATCATTCTTGATCAGTACCGTAACGCATGTATCGCATTTCGAATTGGGTTTAAGCAAGGTCTGATGGTAAAACAGGCAAACAACCCTTTGGCACATGAATACACAACAGGTCCAGAAATAATCGACGCAATCACATCTACTCCATCCTCCCCGTCGAGACCATCGTCTATGAAGGTCGATGCCTTCGTCGCCGGTGCAGGTACCGGAGGTACCATCACTGGAATTTCTCGCGCGTTGAAGAAGATACACAATCCTGACTGCATCGTCGTTGGCGCTGATCCGGTCCGTGTCACTTGTTACCGCATACATGGTGGTTGCCGACGTGTGATGATGTAGGTCGGCAGTGTTCTCGCGTTTCCTAACACTCTCAATGAGCACGGCCTTGGTAAACCCTATGTCATCGAGGGCATTGGTTACGACTTCATTCCCCAGGTTCTCTCGAGGGACCCTGGCATCGTTGACACTTGGCAGAAGACAACAGACGAAGAGGCCATTAAAGCTGTCCAACGCCTTATGAGGAAAGAAGGACTTCTTGTTGGGGGTAGCAGTGGAAGTGCACTTAGTGGTGCTTTAACCTGGTTGAAGTCCACGCAAGGACGCAAGTTTGCCGAGACAGAAGGGACGAATGTCGTTGTACTATTGCCTGATGGGTGAGCGCTGAGCATGCTGTGCTGTTGGAAGGAATGGAATGCTCTAACGACATCCCCTTAGCATCCGGAATTACATGAGCAAGGAGTGGTTCCTGGATTTTGCGCTACGCTCGGAACCATCTCCATAAATCAGTCGAAGGGCTTCAGATACATCAACATAATGTAATACACTGAAGCGGTTGAGGTTGGCAAACATCATAATCGTTTCATTTGGTGGAGAGTAGTACCAGGAATTATGCACATGTCCAGAGCGGTGGTACTATAGTTGCTTGGACTGCAATTCGACAGTGTTCTTGAAAGCACCCAGTAGAGCTGATAACTGGATCTTCTCGCTGGCACCCGTCGAAAGTCTGTGTCTAATCGAAACTCGTCGAGGAATCCACAAACATCATTGAAGTGACTCACTCTATGGTTGCAAAGAAATCCAACAGATACACTCGGGCGTGGGGCTTGAAATCGATTGTTTCTACGTACTCGTACGCACCGGATAGCAAGTCTTGTAGGGCAAGTCCTCGCTCAGTCTTCAGGGCCGTTATCACTGGGGATGCGTATCAATTCCGATCACGCTGATAGCAAACAACATACTCTGGATCGACGTCGTGAACTCATCCGAGAGCAACGAGTTGACGATCGTCTCAATGTCAGAAGGATGTGGACTTCCGGTACAGTTATAGACTTCCGTTTCCCCAACGGTGTCATAGGCTGCATGGCATGCCTGAAGGACATTGAGTGCTCTTCGCATATCGCCTTTTGAGAGCTTGAGAAGGGCCTGCTTTCCCTCGGGGGTTAGTTTCACCCTGACGTGTATTCAGATGCGCCTGTGTAAAAAATCTCAGTACCGACACTCACCCTTCTGCTTCTACAACAGTGTCCACTCTTTTCTCAACCTCCACAATGGGTAGAGGAGAGAACCTGAATCGTGTACATCGACTTTGAATCGCAGGGGCAATCTTGTTCACGTAATTACAAATGATGCAAAAACGAACATTTTTCGTGTATTGTTCGATGACACGACGAAGCGCTGCTTGGGCGGCTTGTGTCATCATGTCCGCTTCGTCGAGGATGATAAGTTTGTAACCCTTTGAGAACAGCGTGCGGGTTTCGGCGAATTGCTTGATTTGTTCGCGTACGACGTCGATCCCTCGGTCGTCTGAGGCGTTGAGCTAGATGCTGTCAGAGCGTTGCCAGCACGCTTACAAGATACTGACTTCGAGGATTTGCTTTTTATATTCTCTCCCGTATATTCGCCTCGCGACAGCTAATATGGTCGACGTCTTTCCGGTACCTGGCGGGCCATAAAAGAGCAAGTGTGGCAATCTGTTTTTCTCGATGAACCTCTCGACTGGGATCAGACATGAGTGATGAAAAGAAGAGCGACGCAAAGAGGACGCATACTCGTGGTGGTGATGTCTTTATGGGAGACAACATCGCTCAGCGTCACAGGCCGGAATTTTTCTACCCTGGAAACATGACTTATTGAGGATCAAAGGTCGAGACGCGATACGAGGTACGTACCAGGGTAGTGTGTCGCCCTCGGAAGACGCACAAATATCTAAGGCTTTCTCCTTTCCCTTCAGTATAGAAGGGATGGAGGCATCTGCGTCCATATCGGTGTCGCTATCCATTGCGTCGAGCTGGTGCTTGCGCTCGAACGCGCTCAGTCTCGGACGCGACGCGTTTGATTACATAAGAAAACGTATTAGTCATGAAAACAGATTTCTCATCACGCACGGACCATCATCACAAGATTAAGGTTTCGATACCTGACAGATCACCCTTTCGTGCTGACTACAACAACGGCTTTTGCTTTTGTCGACGACTCCACCGTTTAGCTCGTTGGACAGACAAGGGCATCCGACAAGATGCAAATATTCGTCAAGACGTACGTCCATCTCTCTTTCAGTGCTCATTGTCATGGACTGACCGGCGAATGAAGCCTTACAGGCAAGACCATCACTCTCGAGGTCGAGTCCTCTGATACTATCGATAATGTCAAGGCCAAGATTCAAGACAAGGAAGGGTATGTCGATCGTCCCCTTTCCGTTCATTCACTCGTCTCAACCGCCGTGAAGGATCCCCCCGGACCAACAGCGTCTGATCTTTGCTGGCAAACAACTCGAAGACGGTCGCACTCTCAGCGACTACAACATCCAGAAGGAGTCCACCCTCCATTTGGTACTTCGTCTTCGTGGTGGCGCCAAGAAGCGCAAGAAGAAGACTTACAACGTTCGTTTTACTTGGTCCTCCCTCGCGATACTGACATACAAAATGGCGATTGTAGACTCCCAAGAAGATCAAGCACAAGCGCAAGAAGGTCAAGATGTCCATCCTCAAGTATTACAAGGTTGACTCGGACGGCAAGATCAAGCGTCTCCGTCGTGAGTGCCCCACTGCCGATTGCGGTGCGGGTGTCTTTGTGCGTGATCCTGGGTTATTTCTTGCTTCATATTTACTTAATTGATATCCATCTGTAGATGGCCTTCCATGAAGACCGCCAGTACTGCGGAAAGTGTGGTCTGACCTACACCTTTGCCCCCGGTACCAAGCCACCCGTGTAAACGAGTCTGTTGTCGCGATATATATGTTGCGTGTGTATGGTTGAATGCACTGAATCAGAATCTATGGTGGACGTTGATCTTCTATGAATCTCAGTGCTCAGTGCTGGCCAACAGATGCTACTTATCGCACGACGTGCATCAATCCACCCGTGATTAGCGTCAAATGGTTTATACGAGACTCCGGTTTCGTTGATATGCTCTAGCGAATTGGAGGTCCAGAAAATGACTTGATTCAGGCCTCAAGTTGAGGTCTGCAGATCTGTGGTGGTGGTGGTGATGGTGGTGATGTGGGCGCTATTTGACTGAATGCCCATTCTAGGTATCGCTCCGATCCGTTGAAACATTTATGCGATACGGATGTAAATGCGATCGGATCGGGTTCATTGGCAGATGCCACTATCAGGAAGTCACTCGTGGCTTGGCTGATAAGTTGCCCTGGCGAATTGCCGGTCTAGAAAAACCGACTCTCTTAAAGCAAAGCGACACCGGGGAGATGCCCGATCACTAACGACTTACCGAAGTTACACCGGGCCGAAAGGAATTCGGAGATTCTGGACGGCCCGGGCGAGGTCACGAATCGGTGCAATTGTGATATATTATAACCAAAACTCGGAATGCATATTCGTCAACGATTCATCGATCATCGATCAAGACCGAGGTTAATCGGGGTCATGACTTCTACACCCGCTACAATGGTACGTTTATCGTCCTGGGTAAACTTCGTTTCTGTGCGATATATGAATGACGCGAATCGCGGCACGTTGGGATACAGGGAACAAATTGATAAAAACGTTTCATCTTTCTCCATCACACACTGGCACTAACACTACCAGTGCCACAAACTTCCCTCTCCTCCACCAGTATTTCCTCTCTCCCGCGAGAACAGGTGAATTGTGCCAATTCATATGTGCCTTGGCTGATGCACGCACCGTTGGCACTACCAGCGCCACAGATTCCCCCCCTTTCCAACTGTATTTCTTCGTCCTGTACTTTCCCTTCTTCTACTCCCTCGTTCTGTCCTCTATCTGCAAACGTGATCGCACTCGCGAGAGCGCCACGACCATCTAATGATGTCAAACCGAACGCCGTGTCGATGTCGCCTCCACGTCTGCCCCGGACATCCAGCGCATAAAGTTTCCGCAAGTTCAAGATGAATCGAGGGATCAGTACGAAGGGCAGCACCTCGTCTATTATCCCCAATAGTATAATCTCCCATCCGTACAGTGAAGTGGTTCCCGTATTTTGCAGCAAGTCGACGAGTGCGAACGCCAGAACGCTATTCATGATTACTCATAGTAAGTGCATAGAATGATGTGACAGGGACTCCGGGACATACACGAAAAAATAGATCAAACTTTCTCTCACAAGAAGGTTCATATACTCGTTCAGGCGGAAATGCCTTGTTACTTGGTACATTTGACGTACTTCCCTGACGAATTGGATGACGACAAACAAAACCATCAATCCACTGAGAGCGATCTGGAAAACAATAATCATATAAATCAGAGTGATCCAATTAGTGTGAGGGTCGGCCGTGCAGATAGAAATGCCGAGCACTTGAATGATTTCTACATGGTCTATATTGTTGGAGGAACGGAATATATCATGTCAATATAGTGTGCAGAATATGAAGGCATATTTTACATACTGATCGACTCGAATATAACGCTGAGCATTATACAATCGATTAGATTTGGAATCAGTTGGAAGATGTAGAATGCAAGGAGAGTGCTAAGGACGGGCATGGATCGACCGCACAATGCCCACACACGGAGAACCATTGCCACTATCAACTTGATGAGATTCATATTTCTGGAAAACGATTCAATCTCACAATCCGCGGCAGTATAAAAAATCAAGTCGGCCCAAGAGGCCAAAATGTAAAGTACTTCGCCTTGGAGAATGTTGTTCAAAGTATTGAAAATGTCTCGTGAGTGTGTACTCACAACTAGTTTGGGATGCGCGAGTGATCGATTGATCAACCGCTCAGACAGGGCATTCAGTGGTGTAAAAGAAGCATGAACACATACGTCTATAGGAATCAAACATCTGATTATGTTTTTCAATATTTATTGGAGTGCGAAATCACCTTTTTAGGGCCAGGTAGAAATGAAGTCCCCCCTTTCGACTAAGTCAGCTAAACGACCTCACAATTCGAAGGTTTGAAACGCACAGATGGAACTAAGTCTAGCCCACCGATCAGTCATAAATCAATTGATATTCGTCGTGGAGAGCATCAACATACATGACATAAAACAGCCCAGAATACCGCGCCTGCCAGTGGAAGTTAACGAAGTTTGCAAAGGTAGTCTGGATTCGAACCACAATGAATAATGTAGACACCCATGTCCATGGCTTGTTCTGTAGCCATATCAGAATAACGCCGTGATCTCGGATAAGCGTCCACTGACCCAAATATACTCGATCTGGGGAGATTGACATTGACAGCCAGTCAGTTTCACACAAACTATGCGAATAGTGTGACACAGACTTCATCAGAGAATGTGAGGACTGCCAGTGACAACAAATAGTGATAAGTTTCCTGGATGATGTGAAGCATACTGGGGTATGTCACTTACTATAATCATATCCAACAGCAACAAGGGCAACGACTAGGAAGGACGGTAACTTAGTCAATTCGAGCGCAAAGATAAACGAGCATACGGCACATATCATTGTAGTTCAAGATGCCTGAAAATACCTGCACACTGACAATGGACGCCATATGGTAGGTACTGTAAGTTGCTTGTCGGTGTACTCTTCGGTGTACTTTTCGGCTGGTGACAAGACACTATCTGTTTTTGAGGGTCCCTGACAAGAATGGACATAGAGTCTACTCGGCAACGCATGTTTGGCGTCTTTGGGTCATTGACAGACGTCAAAGACAGCCGAAGACAGGTGACATTTTGCTGATCCGAGTCTTCGGGCGACTTATCTGAATCAAGAATAATTAGAAAATCGATTCCCCGATTCACCAGCATGAATTACAAATTACTCGTTGTTTTTTTTTGCAAAAAGCTTATCAGTCCCTTGTAAATAATACCGAGTTCCCTCGGTTGTTTCTGGGAGCGTTATATCTTGCAGAAGAGGGCAGACAAGTTCCTTACAAAAAATGAGATTTATCTCGAAGTATTTGTGGCAAAATGCTTATTATCGTTCTGTCAATTTCTCGCTGTCTAATAGTATTTATTGCAAACATCTGCAAAGTTAATATATCACGTTAACACTTCCGTACAACTTTCGTGGCACGTTTGAGAATGATTGGAGGACAGGTACGCAAAAAAAAAGTCGCGCCTCGGAGGCTGCCGGAAAGAGACCCCGGATGCGCCTGAGTGAGCTGAGTAAGCAAGTTTCAATGCCCGACACCGTCGACCGCATCCAGTTCACTGCCGCATCGAAGTCGACATCTGCACATATTTATTTCACTCCGTTTGTTGGTGACTGCTCACTTTCTCTTCAACCTTTTGGCCATACCCAACTACACTGACAACTTGAAAGCCACAGTGGTTATATTTTGAGAACACTTAACCTGAGTTACCCAACCTGTGAGATGCTCAAATTAGGTTTCAAAAATGGAAGACTTTGACCTGGGGATATTGACTTTAGCACTATGTATTTTACCCACTCTGTACTAGGTAGTATATTTGAGACCAACCTATAGCAAACTTCATTAGCATGTCAACTGACTTTGTCATTTCTGTGAAACATCAAGTAAAATCATCATTTTGAGAACTTTAACAATGATGATGGAATTTTCTGACAGACATTCTTCAATATAGCCCATATCTGAATCTTCCCTACTCTCCAATTGGATGTATCCTGGAACATGCCTGCACAAATTTCTGGTCCTTGAAGTGGGTGTCAACCTCTATCCTCAATGCAGCAGCAAACTGGGATGGTGTCAGGCATTGAATATCACAAAGCCAACTTGCTTACTCAGCCCACTCAGGCACATCTGGGGTCTCTTCCCAGCAGCCTCTGAGGCATGACTTTTGTTTTTGTGTTTTCCACATTATATAGTAATGAAAACAGCTGTAAATTTACTTTACTCCCTGTACTAAGCCAAATATGTCAAGCTTTGGCTCTGAAGTCATGGCTTCTTAAAGATCATGATAGAGCTACCAGTGCCAATGGATGTGACACGCAATCTGTTCCATCTCACATTTACTGGGAATGAAAATCACTACATATCAGACACTCAAATTAGCAACCTTAACTTCGTACAGGGGATGTCGAAGGATTAGCACCTTGACACCGGCGCACCGCTGCGAATCAATGCGTAAACAAGGTTTCTCCCGACGGAATTCGGTGCTATTCTCGTTGCTAGCACATTGATTCACACAGAATGCATGCTATTACAAGTTCAGAGTAATTAGCTGAGTGTACCACTGGCAGGCTCGTATACATGTTCAACAGTAAATCCGAGCCCCTTCTAACTGTACTTCGTCCTGTACTTTGCCTTCATCTGCTTCCTCCTTCTGTCCTCCGCCCGCAAACATGATGGCACTCGCAACAGCGTCACGACCAGATGTTGATGTCAGACCAAACGCTGTGTCGAGTCGCTTCCATGTCTGCCCCGGAGATCCTGCGCATAAAAATTGACCTTGCTTTTTGCGCAGGGAACCCTCCCAATAATTCGGCCACTTTGACTTATATTCTCCGCGCTTTCCAGATCGCTCCCAGCATATCGGTGTTTCTCTTCATCATCATTGATAACTATCCATAGAAGTACTAGTACAAGGCGTAGGCAAGATCAGTGGCGCTCAGTACAAAGCAAGGACGTAACAGCGAAAGAATTGAACCAACGACCAAGTCCAATCACAGCGATACTACAATCAGACCGCACTACCGTATTTGTAGCACCATGAAGCCTCCGAGGAGTTCTCCTGGAGAAACGTCGTCACGGATCTGCGCCTCGATGAATTGCTCAGCAGCAATGCGTTCATAAGCACCCGAGGTCAAATTCCAAGCAAGCAAAAGTGCACCAAAGCGCTGTCTCAGAGCGGCAAGAAATCGCAGTGCCTGCGCAGAATCCGACATGGCGATGGGTGCATCCAGTAGGCGTCGGAACCATGGATGTACGAGGACCATGCGGCGGGAGGACACGTCGTCCGCCGTCTTGATCTGGATCTTGTCCACGAGTAATGGGGATGTGATGGTGGAGATTTGAGAGGTCGAGTCGCGGTGTGCGACCTTCAGTGCGAATTGAATACACGGCAGGTGGAGGCGACCATGGTGGACTTGTGGGGATGAGTAGACCAATTCGTTGTGAAGCTTGACAGCAGATTCGAGTTCTGCGGGAGGAATACTCAACCGCGTGTTCGGGATCGAGGCTACCAGGCCCGTCTCTTCGACGAGCTGGGGAACGTGACGATCCGAATCATGATATACAGTGATTTCGGCAGGAAGACAAGTGTTGTACTTTGACGTCTTGCCCGTCCATGCGAGTATGGTGACGTCGGCGTATTTAGTGAGCAATGCCCCCAAAAGACGACCAAGCGCACGATGTACTTCCTCACCACCGTAGATAGTCTCGATGGTGACGTCAAAGATACCCAACAAGGAATAGGCTATGTCCTCCTCCTTCGTTGCTTTGCGCCTTGAAGCCAGGCTGAGCTTCTGGCGTGCGTCACGGTCGTCGTCTCCTGCCTTGAGTGCTGCAAGACGGACTGGGTCGACCCCGGTGACCAGGTACATTCCATGCTGTATGGTGGGACACAACTTGTGATTTACGGGCTCGGCGGCCGTATAATGACGAATGGGGAGGTACGGCTTCCAGTCTTCGGTGTAGAACTGGATAACCCTGGACGCAAAGTACTCCTGCAGGGTCCATGCACGCTGGTTCCATCTACACTTCACAAACTCCTGAAGGAGCTCGTCCAAAGGTGTGTCAACGTCGTCCAGTTGTTGAAATACACCCTTGAGGTGAACTATGGTGAGGGACGAATGGAAGTACCATTGGTACATGGACCGCAGGGACAGGTTCAACACTTTTTCATCATCCTGGTTGATACAGCATGTATCACTCCAGGCCCACAAATAACCGTGGTCGAGTGTTTTCTTGCAGAAAGTTTGCAGCTTCGTATTGGTGACTGATTCTCTGAGACGATCCACCGATGTGTTTTCGACGTCTCCGAATTTGGGTTCCGAGTCACCATCGACTTCCCACGTGTGCGAGAACGTAGAATAGCGAAAGTATTTCAATAGGATTTCTTTGACGTCATCCTTGAGTTGTGATGCCGGGGTTAAAACGAGCTTCTTGTACTCGGGATCGGCCCTAAAAGCTTCTACTTGCTTTAGCTTGTCGCAGAGACGTCCGCTTTTGGTGTTGACCAACACAATTGGCCGGGGCTGGTCCGGGGCAAAAATATCATCGATAATTTGGTTGATGTTGAACTTCGTCACTCTGGGTTGCACTCCATCTTCTCGCAATTCTGTCAAGACGACGTTGTCATGGTACGTATGAAATATAAGGCGAAATAGATATACTCATTGACTTAGCATCCATAGAATCTGCAAGGCATTCGATCATTTGATTCAAAGCTTCAGCCGCTTCACGGTAGAGTCGAAGCTTGTATAGTACTGCATGCTTCCTTTCATGGCCCCAAGGGGACAAGTCATTTAATCCAATGGCCTATAAAAATGCAACATGATCATGAAAAATAAATGGAAGTGCAAAATTGAGTGTACCTCTTCTGCATCTCCCAAGGCATTACCCCAATTTTCTGGACCAAGTTCCAGATGTGCTGTACTTCGCTTCAAAAGGAGTGCATGTTTTGATTCTGAATCTTCCATCAGGGGTTTTACAGCTGTGTAATGCTCAATGGCTTTCTTGTAGTCATGAGAATCAAGAGCCTTATTCCCAAGGCCTTCAAGCTTCTCAAGGCATCTTTTCTTGAAGTCTATGAAAAAGTGTCTGTATCATACACATATATATTAATATCTGATCACCTACCTGTAGACCAATGAGAGAGTTTTACATGCAATACAATTTCCCTGTGATAAATTTTCATGATATTAAGGAAAAGATATGCAGCTTTTGGGCTATCATCATTCAACAAAGATTGACATTTTTCCTGTTGAATCTGGATTCCAAGTCCACTGAACTTCCATCCAAAGATCTTGTAAATAAGTTAGCATTTGTTGATTGGAAAATTCAAGAGGAAAATAAATTACAAATGAAAGAGACCACATTTCTGGTGATTCTTCATGTGGGAAAATAGTTGGCACATGTGCATCCTTGAAAGATTCCATTGCAAGATCAAAATCCTTCTTAGACAAGTGCATGTTTGCCTGAATAAAAGTTAAAGTGATTAAATAGATCATTACATTGTACACATACCTGAATAAGTGACAATAACTTTGTTTGCTCCTTATCCTTCTGGTCCATACTCGACTTGATGAAATGGATTGCTTCCTCTCCAGACAAACAACACAGAATACTCTGACAACAAAAATTAATAAAGCAATCACAACCATCAAAAATTTTCAAGTATAACCTGGATGATTTTCACCAGGGATGTATCCTCATGCTTCAAGTTGCCAGTGTTTGACTGGAAAGTATGAAGGATTTGAATTTCCTGCTTAGCCAAGTCTTCTTTCCTCAGAAGAATCAAGGCCTTTGCTTTTGCAATATGACCTATTGCTGATTTCTGAATGGAAAGGGACTAAAGAAGTGGTCAACTCAACACAAATATCAGCAGGAAACAGAGGCTATGGAATGTTACCTGTTCAGCATCCTTCAGTGCCTCGTCAAATCCATATCCTAAACGTCCTCGGACAAGGGCACGATTAGCGAGGGTATCATGATTAGGAGGGGATGCGGGGGAATCGATTTCTGCCGATAACACTTCCTCCGCACGCTTTAAGAAACCATGAAGCCATGGTTTGACTCCGGCGTTGCTAATACGCATAAGAGGTAACGAAAAGGTGGACTGTCAATTATAGTAAAGTGATCAGACTCTTGCGCAAGAACCTAAAACAAGGACTTACGGAAGTTGGTTTCTGAGTCGTATCCTGGTCGTGGCGCATACATGACTCAGGGCGAGAGATCGTGACAGTGCTCTAGTAAGAGGTCATCAGATTCGCTAGTTACCCAAAAGTAGAGCCCTACATCAGGAACGTAGGTTGCATCTTTGAAGAATTTTCCAAGATCCCAAATAGTGAACTTTGTATCTGCTCCGACTACCAGACGATCGCTTCCAAGAGAGAAGGCAAGGCATGATACATTCTCACCATGTTGAAGGGTATCCCCAATTTGCTGATGGGTAACTGTGTCTCGAATGACGACGGTACGGTTCACAGAATATGCAATGAATTTGCTGTTGGGCGATAGAGTGACGGATGAGGGATTGCTAACACCGCGAGTCGCCCATTGAAAGACCACGGATCCGTCGTCGGAATTAAGACATTTGATCTGACCTTGCGACACTGCAAAGATATGCGGGCGATTGGGGAACCAAGCGAGCGTGATATTTAGGGCGGAGAGGGTCGACGTGACTGAAACTGGGATGGTAAGAAGTTTTTTCCCAGAAGTCGTGGCGTAAATTCGGATTGAGCCAAAGAGAGTGGCTGTAGCGATGCGCTTGCCACAAGGACAGAACTTGACTGCGACGACATTGTATTCGTGTTTGAGGCCAAGGACCTGGCGCATTTCTCCCATAGATACATCCCACACGTCCACGGTACGGGCGTCAGTTCCCGTTGCAACCCACTTCGAATCCGACGAGATATCGATGGTCCTCACCCCACTGACGGCACGGTGTGCTACCTTGATCGGGGCTCCTCCGCTCGACTCCATTTTCCAGATCGTGAATCCATCGGTGGTGCCAGTGACGAACCACCTCCCGTCCGTGGATGCGGCGACAGCAAGAACATCAGTGTCTGATTCGATTCTCTCGCCAATCATAGCATTAGCGAGATTGCGTAGTTGAACTGTGTCTCCCTCGCCGCTGACGATACGAGGAATTTCATGAGGTAGGACGGCTAGCGCTCGTATTTTGGAATCGATGCTTATCTCAACGCTCGCCTTGCCTTTGTACGTTCAATATGGAAACCATACTTGTCCAAATATATGCAATACATACCCTCCGTTGCGGAAAAGTTTTGTAGAAACCACATCTTTCAGCGGGATACCATGAATCAGCGGAACGGTGTGAAGTAAGCGTGTGCCCAACAATGAGGGCGAAGGGTCCTCCCGATCTAAAATGGTACATGGCCGGTTAGCGCGAGTGCAGGAGAAGAATTAATACATAGCTAATTCAAATTACAACTTATGCTGATGAGTCAGCATGCAGAACGCCAACCAACTTCTTCATGTCATACCGTACTACCATTATGAGGCATTTGCCCTTATCTCCATTCCCACTGAATGAAGTCAATCATACATGAATACCCTGGACACTTTACAGAGTCGCAGTCTTGATATCATAGTATATTATAAAACTACACTATAATCATTCAAGTTGCCTCTGAAAGGGTGCGTGGAACCACTGGAACGTCATGGTGATATCCCGGTTGGGGGGTCATGGTTGATGGAATAGGTAGGGTGCTGGTGCAGGTGCAGGTGCAGGTGCAGGCGCTGGTGATGGTCCATTGGTGGATCACGGTCGTCATTGTGCCCGAATGGGTGGATTGGGCGTGGCGCATCACAGAGTCATCCTCGATAGAATGGTGTGAGCGACAGCGTTGACACAACGTCGTTCAAGCGTCTCAACGGATAGGTGGGGTGTAGGAGCGGCTCACGAGCTGTGAGCGACGGGGTGAGCGTTGTTAGTTTCATGAGAGTGGAGGAAGACGGTATATATAGCTCTGGTCGTACCTTTTCGGCGTTGAATTCACAGAAAATGTAGACGTCCGTGATTTGTACCTTGAAAGTCTGTTTTGAACAAGGCGTCAGTCCAGGTTTTGAGGGAGATGCGACACGCACGAGACAAGGGAACAGGATGAGGGGACGAAAGGACGAAAGGAAGGGGGCCACGGAGATGGCGGAACGAGAAAGCAGGAGAGAGGGTGGACAAGGAGGTGAGACGGAGATGGGACGAGGGCGAGAACGCGAGAACGCAAGAGAAGGTAAGAGGTGTCTCATCCGTTTAGCGTGCTCGTTGAACGTTGAGAGGCATCAGCACTCAGCCCCCAGGCCCGGAAGTATCTGCCAGAATCAGTTGTGCGGTAGGCTGTATGACTTCATGAACAGGAAGAATTGGATTGACCGTCGATACGCAGCTTCAGTTCACCACAAGTTAGTTCCACTCGAGACCGGAAATGTCGGGCTGGATGGCGAGTTGCTCATTATTAGATTCAATAAGATCTGCCGATGGAATTGATTGCATACATTCGCCACCGCGTCTAGAGGAACGGGAGTGGTTCGTCTCGTTGGACAGAATGCCTTGCAGTGTCATGCCCTGAGTAGCGACACCCATTTTATTCGTGTCACCGACGTCGTCAGTCGACATTGAGTGGTTGGATTGCTGAGGAACGGGGACTGATGGTATTTATGCCAAATCTGCATGACCATTAATCATGACGTTGGAGGGAGCATCCTGACCATCGGTGAGCTTTGTCGTGCTCCGTCACGGTCGCCGGTTACGGGACTGCGTGCGCAGCAGAATAAGGCCCTCAGGCAGGCAGACATCCGCTTCAAGTTGGCAATTGAGTTCAGCATGATGAACGCTCGCGAGGCCAGGAAACACCCTCTAGTTAATTCGGATTCAGGATCGAAGGAGAAACAGACGTAAGGAACCCTTTTATGCCTGTACCGAACTGTGGCTATGTTGTGAACACTAACCACTTGGGGGCTAATGTGTCCACGTGAAGTGTAGCGGGTACAGCAGGGCTGCGACATTGCCGCTTCCATGCAAGATGGTTAGATGCGTGGCCATGTTGCGTCGATTCGCGTTCCAGAAATGCAGATCATGAAGTATATGCACTGCGTCGCGAACATTGTTACATGTCTGTAACGGAGGGTGCGCGTCGCCAATGGGTGGTGAACGGGAACAGTGCCGCATCACGGCCATGACTTCACGAGCACTGGCACGAGCATGCACTGGAGATCTGAGCACATGAGAAGATGATGGCGTAATTAAACATCCAGTGCCACTGTGCACTCCATGAGGCAAGACTCGACAAGTATGTCACCAGTCCACGCAGGCGGCGCGGCCTTTGTGTACAATACATTCTTATAGGCAGAGCAGCTGCGGTACGCTTCCGAAGGTCTCCCTCATCCCCATTGTGACGCTATGCTTGACGATGTATCACTCCGAGCATTGGACAACCTGATCACAGCTGTGGACGAAGGCTTCTCGGATGGCATCGTGTCAATACCAGAAACTGGTCTGGAAGATGCGGTGTACCGAGTTGGTCTGGCTGGCTGGTTCCGTGACCATGTGGTTCGTTCCCTACTCCCACCAACGATAGTAGATGACCCATACGTGTGATTCAGGATCACATTCGCGGGGCCATTTCAAATAGGTGAATCACGTCCCATTGAACATTGAACTCAAGCTGACATAGGGAAATACTTAGGTTCCGCAACAAAGCGGCCTTGGAAACAACACCCCCCACACAGGGCACACTAGCGACACCACGGCCCCCAGATGAGAAGACAATCGACTCCAAAATTAGTTTAAAGGTTAATATTCAAGTTACTGAGAATCTTTTCATCTCCGGACTCATCATCCCCACAGGACTCCCGAACCTCGCAGGACCCCCCTGCCCCACGAGACCCACCTTCTCCACCCGACCCCTCTCTCTCACAGGCCTCACCTTCTCCACAAGACCCCTTGGTCTCACGGGACCCCCGAGTCTCGCAGGTATGAACACTCTAAGGAAGGACTTGCTGAATCTAATAACGAAGGGTCACTAGATTTCAAGTCCTCATATTGACAAGGAACCGCAACATGATGTTCCAGGCCTGGAAGAGAGATTGCCGAGGCTAAATCTGAGTCCAAGTGAGCGGTCGCCACGGATGAGAATGGATGTGGGGGGCAGTCAAGCTCTGCCCCAATCCAGCACTCAGGAGGAATTGCCGGCGGAAGTTGATCAGGTTTTAGACGATGATGCACGCTACAATTCAGACCAGAGTTTAGCAATGCCGGAGAACAAGGAAACAAAGGAGACTGTAACTCAGCCCCGGCTAAGCCGAGTGAAATGGGAAGAGGAAACCATTCACCACTCAGACGATAATCAGAAGAGATTGCCTAGAAAGAGATCTGGCGATGGGGAGAGAGCGGGGAAACCTTAGCTTAAAATATCGGATTGGATTAAGACGGACTAGTATTCAAATATTCATGAATTAGTGTCGTTCATGCTTCCTTTTTGTCCATTACTGTACGTACTGGTATCTGAATCGCGCGTCACTGGTGGTTGGCGCTCATATGAATCGGAACAAAAACTTTAAGTGTTATTGACATTGTCAAATCCATCACGTCTCCTCAACTTGAGTGGTCTTCATTCTTCTTCCGTGGCAATCTCTCCGGCCCGGGATCAGCGGTCAAGGGGGGAACGACCCCCTCTTCCACCTGCTCCTTCAACCTTGGGAGTCTTTCCAGAACCGCGGTCGGAGGGCAATGTTCCTCGCTTTCTCGCTCTTCCCCGGTCTGGTTCACGTCCGAGAGTGGACCACACCTCTCGCCCTTCTCCTTTGCCGGTACTTCGTGGACCACATTGGACTGGGACTGAATGTCCTCCCGCCTAACCTCACTGTTCCCGGGCAACCCCCCTCGATTAGCTTCGACGGGCGTCACCGTGACTACTTCCCATTCCTCCTCCGTCTTCTTATGTAGACGGTTCCTTGCCGAGAGGGGGATAACGAGCCCAGGAAAACAGCCACATACAACATCCTCATCTACTAGTCCCGGTGCCATGCGGAGCTGAAAACCGAGTTTCAGCTCAGCTTGAGCAGGTCGTTCAATGACGTTCGTACCTCTGCCTTACGAAGGGCAAGACTCTTCTCGTCCACCTCTCCATGAGCTAGATCGGACATCCGCATTTTCTGAGGGAGATCGTGATCCGAAAGAGAGAAATCGGGGTTGAAATGGGGCTGCTTTGGCTTGCCAGGGAACACCCTACACATTGCCTACGTCAGCTCTGCCTTTTGATTGCGAATACGGGCGAGCAGCGATTCACCTAGCTGTCCCTCGTGAAATGACTGCGCTTGCCTGGTGCTGTAACACATATCCATATTTCATGAGTCGGCTGCGGGTAAGGTTGGACGGAGGACCCAACCATGCCGTTACGAAGCGAATCTGTCAGGCCAGACCGGTATCGGAGGTCCTCCAAGCCAGCATCTGGGACCGACACGATCCCATCGTACGAGAAGCCTTCGTCCACGGTCGTAACTACATCATTCAACATATCCAATGCGCAGCTTTCCATGCTGTGTGGGTAGCAGCTAAGAGTGAAGGGGGAGGGTGACCAAGGTTGAGGGTCAAATTCGAGTTTTCATACCCTGGCGGTTCGGGGCTATGAGCAGAGCCACGCATGGGCATCATGATTGGGTGGCGTGCCATCGACTGCCGCCTGAATCTTGTCTGAATCTATAGATTGTAGTATAAACAGAATGCGCACCGAATGGTATGACACCCATAACGAAGACCTAGACATGTGCATAGAACTTTGAAGACCCCATCTTGTGAGATTCACCCCGTATATGCAGCGGAACATGCCACATTACTTGTCCAGATCCCGATCAAGTGTGCTTCTGAAACATTAAGCTGGGTCTGGGCCAGTGTCAGTGTCAGTGGTACCTGTAATATCATGCATCATAAATACATCAACGTTTCAATGCGCAGATGAGGATACCTCAGGCTGTTATGCTAACTGGAACTGGACTCGATATAAATTGAAAGCTACTAGTACATACTACTAGCAAACGATGTATTACATAATTCCCCGAGTCTGGGCGGCGAAAGCACGACGCGCACTCTTGAACCGAGAGAATCCATCAGAGTCCCGGATTATATCGCGCAGCGTTTCTAGATCGCACGTTATTTATATTGTGCGGCGGGACATTCCAGACTTACCATTCCTGCACAGGACATACAATGCTGCAGCAGGGCCGATTATTTGGGAACGAGATAGAGATGAGATCCCCGAAGACGAAGATGGGAGCTTGTTCACTATCTCGGTCACGCGTAGCTTTATAGCCTCCTCGCCAGCCGCTAGTTAATGCGTGAACATCAGTGGAAAATGGGATGACGGGACATATCTACTCGTCTGAGCCAATGCGGCGAGAACCTTGACACCTTTCCTTCGAGTTTGTTCGTCATCGGCCGTCAAGTTGGCAACGGCCTTTTCTACAATGACCGTCAGCTCTACTTGATTATCTACAAACATATCAGTCATGTAGGTGCATAGTCTCCGGGGACATACCCAAGATGTCAAGACATATCAAACTCATGCGGACCTCGTGGTGTTCACCGCCTTCAAGCTTCTTTACCAAAGTATCGACCATACCCACGTTGACGACTAGCTCCTTTATGTCTGAGCCCAATATATAATCAGTACAACGTTTGTATCAGTAAGAATTCACAAGATGTTACCGGTCTTCATAAGTCCATCGAGGATATGTCTGCCTTCCACACGGCCTACCGCATCGTCAAACCAGCCTTTGTCCAGCATGGCGACGATAAGTTGTGCAATGCGAGGGAAATTCCGAGGTGTCACCATCCCTCATTTATACATAAGCCGAGCCAATCATTATTACCAAAGGCCATCAGCTTACCTAGAGTTAAACACGTATTCAGCGCATACGCCGCCAGTAGCGAGGTCTTGCTGTTTTCCAGCTGTTTGATGAATGTGTGCACAACCATTTCTTGTTTGCAAATCTTCCGAATCTCCCAGTCTAACTCATCAGAAGTCAGCTACCGAAACGAGATTGCTCGAGAACCTACTTCTGCATAACTTCAACAATGTCAAGGTCGCCGCGGTGCGTTCATGAGCGCTGCGCGACTGGATAGTCAACACAAGTTCATGCGTGATTTTCTCCTTATCCCACGCAGAACCTGACGCAAGTCAATGACAAAAGAAGACGTGGAACGCATAGCACTCACCCTCGACTTGGAATATAGGAGGCACATCACCATTGCCGGGTGAAGGGCTGCCGCCAACCTCGGCATCTAATCGAGGGAGTATGTTACCTAGGTAACTAAGGATGTTAGAGAAGTGGATGTTGGAATCTACTACAATGCCGCCCGTCAGACAACAAAGTATACATCAGTCAAAGCCCCTACTTACGTGGCACGTTCAATGCAACTAATGCCTCGATAGCCGCCGAGCCAACGGGACTGTTTTTCACTTTTGCCAACTGAAGAATTTTAGGCTCTAACCCTTGGCGAAGATCTGTCGATTGAATGAACAAAAAGTACAATAGCGAGTTGGAGAGCTCTCACCCGGTTGGTGCTGAGCTAAAGATGCAACCGTCTTAAGCGACGCCGCCAACCGCTTAGGTCCTATGAAGATGTAAACCAGCGAAGACTACATGATCAACAAGAAACTTTTACTCTTCACTTCCAATGCCGCATAGAGCCTTGATCTCTCAGCGTCCGTTCCATCTGGCCTAACCCTAAGCCGATTGATAACTTTGTTCCTTACGTGATCTTTAAAAGAGAGATGTGAGCATACAACCAGACGGCGTTGATCATACTCACGGTCTTCGATGAGGTAGCGTAAACTTTCCATAACCAATAGGAATAAGTTATCACTCGGGCCGTTCCCGGTGCGTTCCACTGAACACACAACATCTTCGATCGCTCCGTCATGATCAAAAAAGCGTCGTAGTTTTTCATGCTTCGTGGAGAATCGTAGAACGTGAATAGCTCGGACCGCTCGGACACCATTGGAGAACAATGCGCCGCGGAGAGAGTACCTGGCCTCATTCACTCGTCTCTCTTGATCGGGAGCAGGCAAATCCCCTATTAGAAAATATGGGATGAGCGCGACTTCCGAGAAAGATTACAGCTGATAACATACAAAGTGTGGCATAGATCATAGTGAGGACAAACGTTTCGGAATCAGGCTGCTCGTCGATGGTTCGGACCCATTCCGGTCTAGGTATTGTTTGAGTGTGTCCATTGCCTAACCCTCAATAGTCCAAATACATCAGATATATGTCATCGAAGGCAGGTGGACAGGAGAGAACGTACTGGAATCAATGAGAAACAACACTTTCTCGAGGGATTCCAGCATCTGTGTTTTGTTGCCAAGCAATGATATCAATAAACGCGTCGTTGTTCCTTCGTCCGGGAGCTTGCTTGTCCATAGTTCGTCTGAGGCTATTCGCGGCACCAGCGGAATTTTAACACTACTTCGTAGGGTGGCACTGGGAGTATACGTATCGCCAGACAAAGCGGACGAGTGAATCTTTTGACTAGGAATGACCGAACGAGTACGAGACAGGTGCCACCTGCATATGAACAATCAGTGATTAAATTAAAACATCAGGATGGCATTACCTCCACTTATGTTTACCAATACCACTGAATGATATCTGGTGGCGAATAGGGCAGAACTCCAGAATTTTCCACCAAATCGTCATCGTGTCCCTTCTGCCACGATCTACATCCTCCGGGTCCCAGATGGAGGTTTCCGGTTTGAAAAGTAAGCCATTGGCAGCGGCTTCCTGTCTTATCCATAGAAGTGGTACATTGCCAGCATGAATAGCGTAGGTGTCATCAATCTCGGAATAAGTATGCCCTTGATTATCTAGCCTGCTCATCCCGCCGCTGGACGCCAGAATGCATCAGACTCCTCTTTTGCGTGAATCGATATATTACCTACACGTCAGAATGGCAACCAGGGAACCAGACTTCTTTGACGTCACCGACGGAAGATCTGGAACTTCGGACGGGGCTATTATAAGCGTTCACTTCCAGAAAGTACTCCGGAAGGAATTTGACCCGACGTTCATCCAGAGCAAGTGCATGTCTGAAATGACACGCGTTTGTTACCGTTGTGGACGTGGTGACGTGGACATCTCTTTTGATCACACCCAATGAAGACACCGTATCCCTAGTCAAAGCCATTAACGGCGCTACGGAAGATGATAAGGATTCGACACACCAGACCCCCACGAAATGAATCCTCACGCCATCCCGACAGAACATTCTCCTGAATCTCATTGCTTCTTCCCTTGCGTGAGGATTTAGGGGATCGATGGAAACGTAATGACCATATGCTCTGTTGCAATATACGTGTAGTACTCATGCAAAATGACAACAGGGATACGTACGAATCAACCTGATTCTCATGCTCCCGTTTTACGAGACCGATCTGTGATGAATGCGTCATTCGCCATTAATACGATACGTGGTACGTGCACTCACTTCGTGGAGCATGCTGGCAAGTTTTCGTACTTGGTATGCACCTCGAGAGAACCCTGAAAATATATGGCATCAACTACTAGGGCCAGAGGCAAACTTGGACACACCAAACAAGTATATTTTGTCTCCATTCTCATAGGTTCGTGCTAACCAACCGTACGCATCCCTGACGTTTTTCTCTACATTCCTGCAACGACCAATTTAATTAGTCTCTGAAGAAGACAAGGATCTAGAACGAACAAAGCAAATGCCATCTCAAAAAGGCTGTAGACCGCCTTGCCTGCGTGATCGAGTAGCGATAGATTCCTGTCCTCGTATGCACCGATCCCCTTCAAATAATGTGTTATCTGCCCGGGTTCAGAGCCTTCTCTCTCGGTCTTGATTTCGTTGTGCAACTTTACAACATTTGTATCCTGTCCAAACATCGGTTGGCCATAACTCTAGTAGATCACAACAAAGACGAAGTATTACCCTGGGACCAACTTTGTGAGATGTACCATCGATAAAGACCACCAGGTTCCTCGGGTTCACAGATGCACCTTCGCAAGTGGGGCATCTGAGCGGCGGAGGCACTGACATTGAAGTACTGGCTCGGGGAGAGATGAGTCTGAGTCGTTACATAGGGTAGTTCCTTTAGAGCACACCGGCATGCCTTTCCCGCAGGCCATTCCCTACAGCAATAAGTGAACGAGGCATCCGTATGGGCGTGGCAAAGTCATTTAGTTACGGCATTTGCTCCCATGAGCGCCCTGTGGTTTCAAGCTGTATCTGGGTCAACTGGCAGCCCAAGCCGAGATACATACCGTCTGGACTTCATAAGAACTACTTACGGTCCTGAAACAATCCAATTTAGTAGGTTGTACGGTTCAAAGTTGACCGGGACTGCTCGTGTTGGCCTCGATTCAAAGTGTCTGCAGCCAAAGGAAGCGGCAATTCAAACCCCGAACTGAGTCGATCTAACTAATCTAAGCTTCCACCATGTTGCATGCGCGAGGTATGTGCAAGGTAGCATGCAGTGGCTTCTACAAGCTGATTGACATTTAGACGACGAGCTCGGATCAAGCCATCAAGCTATGTCTGCGAAGAGCCGTTTGCGACGTTGAAACCGTTACGGACAGTAACTTGAAGACGTTTTTTGAACCGGAGCCAGAGGTCTAGGGGATCGTCTTGATTATGAATTGAATGGGATTGGGTAGACTCAGTCCGACGGCCCAGAATTAACACCCATCTTAGTACGTGTTGATTATTCAAGCTTCTCGAACTCAGATAACACCAACCAAACCTTGAATTTTCATTTTTGGTCCCTTATTCTGATCTCACAGCTTCGTTTGTCAGAATTTGAATGCACCGCGTTTTTTTTCTGATGCGGCTCAGCATTAACGTTCAATGCTGTAGCACTCCACTTGTCAATGATACAATGATCCCGCCTCATATGTTCGAGTAAAGATGTTGTCAGGGGTGTCTGGCAGCTTCATGACAAGGAACTGGGGTAGGTCGCTCGTCCTTTGCATTCATCCACTTGTCTCAACGTTCGTGAAGTATTTCCCCGGACCAACAGCGTTTGATCTTTGCCGAAAACGGGCTCAAAGACAGTCGCAGCCTCAGTGATTACAACGCCCAAAAAGAGTCTACCCTCCACCTGGTGCTTCGCCTTCACGGTGGTGCCAAGAAGCGCAAACAGAAAACCTACAACGTCTGTCTTGCTTCATCCTCCCTTGTGATGCTGACATATGAATGGCGATTTTAGATCCCCAAGAAGATCAAGCACAAGCGCAAGAAAGTCAAGATGTCCGTCCTCAGGTATCACAAGGTTGACTCGGACGGCAATATCAACGTGTGGTCTGATCGCCCTGGTACTGAGCCGTTCGTAAACGATTCTGTTGTCGTGATTCGTGATACATGTTTATGTTGCATGTGTACAATTGAATACATTCAATAAGAATCTATCGTGTTCCTTGATATTTTCTGCACCTCAGGCCTTAGGCCTTAGTACTCAGTGCTGGCCAAAAGATGCTACTTCTCGCACAACCGGTCGGGACCACCATCCTAGAAGCCATTCAACTTGATGGGTATCATACGGATCCATCGGACACAGTTAACGGTTTATGGGATACTCCGAGGATGCAATGTAACTTCGTGTAAAAGGAGTTGACGCCGGTCAACGCGGAAACAAGGTATCAAGGCTGCTGGCAACGGAAACCGGCTCTATGCTAGGTTGATAGCACATTGATTCACATAAGATGCACGTTATCACTGGTTCAGAGTAATTAGCTGAGTGTACCAGTGAAACACTCTGTCCATCGTTCCCCATGCACAAAACCACCGATATCAATTTGTATCATTGGACCTCCGATAACCACGGGTGGTATCCAAAGGACGAGGGCGCCAGATGTACTTCGCAGCCAGCCATCATCGTCGAGTCTCCATGTACACGCATCCTGGTAAGTACGCTGAGAATCAATGACCGGAAAGGACGCCAGACGTTGAGAGTTACGGAAATCGAAGGAAGCAGCCGCAACGGACGCCGTCTCGGTATTCCAAATTCGCACTGTTTTGTCCCGAGACCCGGAAACGACGAGCTTTCCATCAGGCGAAAATCCGACTGATGTGACTGGATCAGTGTGTCCCTTGAAAGGACCAGCTACGATGCACCCTGTCTCGGCATCCCAAATACGGACAGTTTTGTCGTAAGACCCAGAGACGACGCGCTTTCCATCAGGTGAAAACTCGACTGCTGTGACCTCCCGAGTGTGTCCGCTGAAGGGCCCAGCTGCGACAGATCCTGTCTCGGCATCCCAAATCCGGACAGTTTTGTCGTAAGACCCGGAGACGACGTGCTTTCCATCAGGTGAGAAGTCGACTGATGTGACCCAATCAGTGTGACCCGCGAGCCTGAGAGGCCCATCTACGACAGACCCTATCTCTGCATCCCAGATTCGCGCAGTTTTGTCGATAGACCCGGAGACGACGCGCATTCCATCAGGCGAAAACCCGACAGAGGTAACCTCCTCAGTGTGTCCCTCGAAGGGCCCAGCCACGACTAACCCTGTCTCGGCATCCCATATCCGTACTGTCTTGTCCCAAGACCCGGAGACGACTTGCTTTCCGTCAGGTGAAAAGTCGACTGATGTGACCCAGTCAGTGTGTCCAACAAAGGGCACACCTACGACAGACCCAGTCTCGGCATCCCAAATCCGCACTGTCCTGTCTTCAGACCCGGAGACGACGAAAACTCGACTGATGTGACCACCTCAGTATGTCCCTCGAAGGGCACGCCAATAACAGGCTCTGTCTCGGCGTTCCACATCCGCACCGTGCGGTCCCAAGACCCGTAGACTACGCGCTGTCCATCAGGTGAAAACCCGACCGATGTTACCTCCTCAGTATATCCCTCGAAGGGTCCAGTCACCAAAGAACCTGGCTCGGCATCCCACATCCGCATCGTCCTGTCGCGAGACCCGGAGACAACGCGCTTTCCATCCGGTGAAAACCCGACCGACGTAACTTCCTCAGTGTGTCCCTCGAAAGGCCCAGTCACGAAAGAGCCTGTCTCGACATCCCACATCCGCACCGTCTTGTCCAGAGACCCGGAGACGACGCGTCTTCCATCAGGCGAAAACCCAATTGACGTGACCCCTTCTGTGTGTCCCTCGAAGGGCACACCCATAATAGACCCTGTCTCGGCATCACACATCCGCACCGTGTGGTCCGAAGAACCGTAGACGACGCGCTTTCCATCAGGTGAAAAGCTGACTGACGTGACCCAATTAGCGTGCCCCTCGAAGAATCCAGCCAGGACTGATCCTGTTTCGGCATCCCAAATGCGTATCGTCTTGTCGCAAGATCCAGAGATGACGCGCTTTCCATCAGGCGAAAACCCGACCGACGTGACCCAATTAGTGAATCCCTCAAAGGGCCCAGCCACAACAGATCCTGTCTCGGCATCCCAAATTCGGACCGTGAAGTCCCGAGACCCGGAGACAACGCGCTTTCCATCAGGCGAAAACCCGACTGATGTGACCGGCCGCATGTGGCCATTGAAGGGCCCAGCTACGACAGAGCCTGTCTCGGCATCCCAAATCCGCACTGTTTCATCTTCAGATCCGGAGACGACGCGCTGTCCGTCAGGCGAGAAGCTGACTGATGTGACCGAATTAGTGTGTCCTTCGAAGGGCCCAGCCATGACAGAGCCTGTCTCGGCATCCCAAATCCGCACTGTTTTATCTTCAGACCCGGAGACGACACGCTTTCCATCAGGTGAAAACCCGACTGATGTGACTGGATCAATGTGCCCTCTTATAACACTCTGCAATGATGGCACGAGATCAACACTGCCGTTTTTCGTTCGAACTATCTCCCTGAGTTTGTCCCCGTACATGCGTCGAATATGAGAACCTTGTCGCCACAGTGGCACTGCAGAGATATATAAGTGCGGTGTGCTCCGAGAAATGATTCCACGAAAAACTACGATGAACTTGAAGACCTCGTGTGCGAGATTAGCCAGCTCCTTGTTGGTGTTCTAGTTTATCGTTAATTTATGTGAAAAATATGATAGGAGAGATTGACATACCTTATACCACCGTTCAAGCGTTTCCATGGCTGGTATAACCGCATGGTCTTCACCCACCAAACTGAGGGCCTCCAGCCAAAACAGCAATCGAAGACGCATGAAGGACTCGATTTCGGAGAGCTCGCTAAACTCGGACGGCTCGGTGTTCGAGAGATGAGTCGCGAAATGCTGACAAGCGTACACAAGGGACTCTGGAATACATTTTTGAACACGTTCACCTAGACTAGGGACATCCTCATTTAACAAATGAGACGTCTCAAGATCGCATATGTTGAAACGTAGTTTTTCCTTCATGAGGCGCAGGCAACTACGGGCGAGAAACTGGTGCCGATCCGATACATCGATAAACCAAGGCTTCGTCCCACAGCGTTTAGGGTTCGTGAGATAGTCGGTAATAGAAGCGTGGAGGGTCCTGATTGGCTGGGTTTCACTGTAACGGAGGAGAAATCGAAGAGACGAAAGGATGGTGGATGATGAGCGTTTCAATCCTAGAAGTTGATCGATGGCTAAGACAGTCATTGGTACCTGTCCAACGACGACAGCACCAACAATCGCGCGGAACTCGTCGACGAAGCGGACATTATTCCAGTTGCCCACTGACTCCAGAACAGTGGCATATATGCCATTAAGCCTTTGAATACTGCCACCGTTCGACATCAGCAAATAATCAAGGGTACTGTCTGGATTAAAAGAAATTTCAAGGAAGGATACCGCCGTCGAAGCCAAAATGAACACCCCCTCCATGTAATGCGAGAGCTTGAGCATCATTGGACGTCCTGGCCAGTCATCTGCTAGCCCACACGAGGGGCGGGTCTCGCGGATTCTATGCATACCATCGTACAGGAAATAGAGCACATCCATGGTACCCATGGACGCTAGAAGCTCGACCCGGTTGATGTGATTGGTGTTTGGAGAAGTCGTGAATGGCTTTACGATGTCCAATTCAGGACGACTGGTGATAAGAAATTTGAGCGGGGGAGGAAGTTCGGTGAACCTCTTCGCTATGAGGTCTATGAGAACTCTACGTGTTTTCTCATCTCCACATTCATCGAGAGCATCTAGGATGACCAGGAGAGGGGAGGCGAGTTTATGCTGGCATGCAGTCAAAGGCTCATAAAGAAGCTTTGTGAACTGGGCGGCAAAGGATTCGGAAGCTATCTCGGGATTCTCCTCGATAGTTTCAAGGATAGCGAGTCGTATAACTGAATTGTTGATGGCGAGTTGGTAGGCGATGGTGCGGATGACGAGGCTAGGATGACTCGAGGTGGGGTCGTTCCTGTCAAAGAACAGGCGTGCAACGCACAGCCCTCGACGTCCCCTGGCAACAGAGAGTTCCTCAGCAACGGAGTTAGCTATGGCGCTCTTCCCTAATCCTGCATCACCGCAAAGCCAATGGATATTGGTGGCGCCGGAGGATAAGCCGTCGGCCCAATGGAGAATGGGTTCAATGAATTCTCGACGTGTGCCCTTTAGACATGGCTTGCGCCCAGACGAATCCATTTTGGCAGGATCGAGGACTTGGTTGAGATGCGCTAACAACATCTATGAAGTTTAGGAAAAGGGAGAAAACACATCAACCGACCTTGCTCTGCTGTCGGAGGGGATTGAATAATTATGAGTTCTAAAATGCATGAGTTATCGTAATAGCGTTAAGTAAAAGTTTGGCTTACGGATATCAGCCTTGGACATCTATGGATGAGGAATGTAGGGATGGATCAAGACGATGTGCTGCTTCCGTTATAACGACGGTTGATGGTAAGGAAGAGAGGTAGGATGAAGGAACGTACCTTCTAGAGTGAACAACAGGGAATTGCAGCGGTATATTCGGCCGGATTTCAACTTTGTATCGCGACAGAGAAAGAGTCGAGAAGACGGAAGGGTCAGAAGCGTTTTAATCGATATATCGATAACTTGAGTCGAAGCCTGGGTCACCGTGGGAGTTTTATCATCGTGAATGCGAACGAGTGTAGTTATGATGCTTCCGATATGGACCCCGTTCACATCCCCTTGTTAGTCATAACATGACGGAGCATAAATTGGACACCTGTTGGAAAAGCTCCCATATGTTCAATGACGTTTTGGCGTGCTCTCCTCCGCCCTTCTATGCTGATAGGAAGCGCAGAATCTGTATCTTTCAAGTTCTTCATCTTACACTCCGACCTTCAGATTGCCCGCACTTACTATTCGCATCAGGTGTCTAGTCTGCGACTCGGAGGCAACATTATTTAAAATCCCCTCAGTCAAGCGAACGCGATCGGCGCAAGCGAACTGGCTTCCGTCGGTACCGAACTGGACGAGCTCAGGAAGGACGAATGGGTCCACCTTGCCTACATGGTCTCCCGAAGTAACTATTCGAGTTTGTATTGGCTCTCCAAGACATCATCCAGTACGATTCGAAGAATCCGGAATTTGCGTACCTGTCTACCTATCACAAAGCTGAGTGTCCAGACGAGATGGTCTGTCTCGCGTCGGCGATGCAATTCGCTGAATTCCGTTCAGCCATTGGGACCATCATGATGTACGGTATGATGTTGAGACGAACAATATCACGTCGGTTTCTCAAAATATTTCATGGATTCATCAAGTCTAGATCATGCTCATGACATTGGGCAAGACAATCAGTAGGTGGTACAACTTGATCTATGTGTACTAGTTACGGTGCCTAGGTTCATACCCTTTTTTCAACTTTAAGATTGTGATGGTGAAATTCACGTGAAATTGCATGTTCCTTGCAAACAAGATTTCTGCCGATGGTACTCAGTGCCTATCATGGTCTGTAATTATATGAATCTCAGCAAACTAATGTCTATGATCTATGATCTCTAGTATCATATGTTGTAGAGTTTCTTGAACAGTGGCTTGAACGGCGGTACTCACTGCCGGTGGCGGGCTCTCATCAAGTTACTCATCCCAGTGGCTTCGCTGATGGGCTTCAAATTCAATGTCCTAGCGAATCGGAGGTCCAGAAACTGACGTTATTAAACTAAGTGATGGAAAAGCTGATCACTAACAACTTACCCAAGTTACAATCCGAGAAGGATTTCGAGACCATCGATCCAGGACGAGGTCACGGAAATAATTAACACGATGTAATATATCACCGGTGATGCACATTCAGCGCTCTCAGGGTGGCAGCCATCGATCTTCATTAAGGCTCGATGATAACTTCTACCACCCTGTACAATGCTCGCGTTCTCAACCCTTTGCTTTATCGACCTGCATGGAATCCGTTTCTCGTATAGATACACAGCGCGAACCATTGGATATGGGATACAAGGACCAAATTCGACAAAAGATTTCATCTCTCCATCACGCATTGGCACTACCAGTGCCACGGATTTCCCTCTCTTCTTCTCCCTCCTCTCTCGCGCCAGGACGGATGGGTTGTGTCAATTCATATGAACCTGGGCTAATGCACGCACCACTGGCAATACCAGCGCCACTGATGTCTCTCTTTTCCCACTGCATTTCTTCATCCTGTACTTTGCCTTCTTCTGCTCCCTCGTTCAGTTCTTCATCCGCAAACATGATCGTACTCGCGGCAGCGCCACGATCAGTTGATGTCAAACCGAACGCTGTGTCGATGTCGCCTCCACGCACGGCCTGGAGATCCCACGCATAAAGTCTCCGCAAATTCAAGATGAATCGGGGGATCAACGCGAAGGGAAGCATCCCTTCAACTATCGCCAATAGTATAACCTGCCATCTATACAGTGAAAATGTTCCCGCGATCTGCAGCACGTCGAAAAGTGTGAATGCCAGAATGCTATTCGTGATAACCCATTGTTAGTTTACATCGACGGAAGGGTAAGTGGAAGGAATGACATGACAGGGAACACACTTACACGACAAAGTAGACCATTCCTTCTCTCACGAGAAGGTTCGTATAATGGTTTAGGTGGAAATGCTTGGTTGTTCTGTACATTTGAAGTACTTCCTTGATAAATTGAATGGCGACGAAGAGAAACATCAATACACTGAGAGCGAGCTGGAAAGCGGGGTAGATATAAGTTAAAACCAAAGTGGTTGAGCCCTTTATGCAAAGAGAAAGGTCAAGCACTTGAAGGGTTTCTATATTGTGGGCAGAACGGAATATATCATGTTGATGTGAAGGTATGTTTCACACACATACCAATGGATGAATTTATAATGCTGTGCACTATACAAAAGACTAAAGTTGAGATGACTTGGGAGGTGTAGAACGTGAGGAGAGTGCCGAGGATGAGCCTCGATCGACCATACAAAGCCCAAACACGGAGAACCATCGCCACTGCATCAATCAATGAGATTTATATTTCGAGAATGCGATAAATCTCACAATCTGCGGCCGAATAAAAAATCAAGTAGGCCCAAGTGTACAAAATGAAAAGAATTTCGCCTTTGAGAGTGTTGTTAAGAATATTGAAAATGTTGCACGAGTGTACTCACAGCTATTTTGAAATGTGATCAATTGATCAACCACTCAGACATATCATTGGGCAATGTAAAATGAAGCATGAGCACATACGTCTATGGGAGTCAAACATCAGATCTAATTGTGTTTGTCAATATTCAATGTGATGCGAAATCACCTTTTCAGGGCCAGGTAGAAATGAACTTCCCCCTTTCATTTGACTAAGTCAGCTAAACGACCTCATAATTCGAAGGCTTGAACGCACAGAGAGAACTAACTCTGGCCCACCAATCAGTCGGGGATGAATTGATATGTATCATAGGAATCATAGGAAACATACATGACATAAAACAGCCCAGAATACCGTGCCTAAAAGCTGACAATTAGTAGAAGTTTGCAAAGACGATCTGGATTCCAACCGCAAGGAAGACTGTAGACACCCATGTCCATGGCTTGTTCTGTAGTAATATCAGAATTCACCATGATCTCGGATAAGCATCCACTGACCCAAATATATTCAATCTGGGGAGATTGACAGCCAATGACAGTCTGTCAAATTCACACAAATAATGCGAATAGTATACATACTTCGTCGGAGAATGTGAGGACTGATGACATGTAAGTTTCCTGCATCAAGGCATGAAGATCAGATGTGTCATACTATAATCATATCCAACAACAACGGGGCAGATAACTAGGGAGAACAGTAAGGTCGATGAAAACGTCAAGATAGACAGACGGGCATACGTGACATATAATCATTCAACAGGATGCCTGAAAACAACTGCACGGTGGCAGCAGACGCCATACGGTAGGTAGGAGGAACACGTGTAACGGTTGTCAAGAAGACACGACAAGTGGGACTTCACAGACGACTGTAATGTTAGCAGAGGGTGCGAACCCACATATAAACCAACTACGGTAGAGATTTTGAAATTCCAGTAAGCAACTTGCGATCATGTTGAGTGTGGGCGCATCAAAAAGTGATCGGAATCATGTTGTATTTTCTTCCGCCAGTGGTGTTCTGATGAACAGTGAAAGCATGCCCCAGAATGTAATAACACCATGGGAGACGAATACCTCATAATGCTTAATTTCATTGCGTACCATACCAAGATGATAAGTGCAGCTAAACGGCGGAAAAAACCACTTGCTATCAGCCGCAGCAGGGGTATCAACCGTATGAAGCATTAGGCGCCACAGCTCACTGCCAGTGCATGCTCATAAGGTTCCGAGATGGGATTACAAAGACTGTCATAGTGTGGTGTCGCAAAGGCTGGCGGGTCGTCAGTACTTGAGCAACGGTCCGGGAATTTTGTTAATTTGCTCCGGCTATCTCGCCTGGAAGTTGGGGGGAGAATAGTTCAAGGACAATTTTGCCTGTGACCTGAGTTGAAGCTTGTGTGCGGTGGCTGTGAGAGGTGCCCTACTGCTGAACCCGACATCAGATCCAGATTCGGATTACTGCGGCAATCACAATTGGTACCGCTGTCACGGGGCCATTACTATTTTTAACCCGATCTGCAGCGGCGAACCTCGTGAGTGCGAGCAAGTTGTCTCCGTCGATAAGGACCCCGTTGCCATCCATTACAGGCTCCGACCCTACTGCCCAGTCGTACTTCAAATCATCATGAATGCGAGCGAGTATAGTTGTGATAAAGCTTCCCAGTCATCGATGCCCGGTCCACTGATAGGAAGCGCAGAATCTGTATCTTTCGTCTTACATCCCGGACCTTCAAGTTGCCCGCCCTTATCCGCACCAGGGGCCCAGTCCGCGACTCGGAAGCGCTGTATTTAAATGGCCCTCGGCCAAGCGAACGCGATCGGCGCAAGTGAACTGGACGAGCTCGGGAAGGACGGATGGGTCCACCTTACCTGCACGGTCTCCCGGAGCACCATTCGACGTTCCATACATGGCCCAACACACGATCCAGTGGGATTTAAAGAATCTGGAGTTTTGCGTTCGTCTCCCCCTGCCACCAAGCTGAGTCCGGACGAGGTGGTCTATCTTGTGTCGGTGCTACAATGCGCTGGATCCCGTTCAGCCATTGGATCGCTGTCGGCGGTGGACGATGCTGAGACGAACCATATCACATCAGTTTTTTATGATGGATCTATCAGGTCGATCATACTCACGCTGCGAAAGACAATCAGTCGAGGTACCAATGGTAACTTGATCAACAGACTCGATATAATTATGTCCCTATCAATGCCCAGTTTCATACCCTCTTTCCAACTGTACCTATGTTTCCTCACAATTGCCATCGTCCTACTTGATATTGACTGTAAAGAGGAATCTACGTAAAATCACACGTAAAGAGGAATCCTGCTGAGGGTGTTCTATGCTTATATATCACGTTCGTCGATAGTTGTATGAACCCTAGTAACTAGCTAAAA
>JBBPLF010000015.1:0-38379 GCA_038089615.1 Aureoboletus auriporus
TACAAATTCGCTCAGCGCCACACGTCGTTCAACGTTTGACCGCCAGAGTCCGCTGTCGTAAACCCATTGTTGGGATCCGACTCCCATGTCACTTGGCCATTGGCGATGCGAATGTACTTGTATTCAATCGCCGTGTTGGCCGGTAGATTCACCGTTGCTATGTTGGATTAGCCAAGAGTTTTGAACGTAGCAAGGGTATGACATACTGCTCCAGACCGGGTAATTGGCAGTAGACAACAGGATGGGGTTGGACGTGGCCCAGTTTTTGAGCGCGCTGAGTGACCCAGCAAGATATATGCTCTCTATTCGCGTGGTCAGCATTCGAACGCAAAGAGTGGCCACGACGCACCTCCAAGAACGGTGGTTGCATTCACATTGAACTGGACAGACACGGTGGGTGCACTGCTCGTCGAGCACGTGTCCGAAACGGACAACCCCTGTGCACCCCAGCTCGCCGGGGTCTGTCCTGCGCGGGCGGCAAAGACGGTGAGCGCGGATGCATAGCTCCACGTGAGGTCAATGGCGCTCAGAGGAATGCCGTTGTTCCTGCTGTATTGTTCCGAGAGTTGTCCGTTGGATGGGGTGTAGTTTGCACACGTGGTGACAAGTCCGTCGGCAAACGAGCTGACCGAGGTCATGAGGGAGGAGAACGTTTCCGAGGAAGCGTCATATGTTCCGATGGTGAGCGAGGTATTGAATTGCTGGAAGAAGCCAAGGGAGACGGATGTGATTGCGAGAGAGCCTTGCTTGTTCCAGACGATGAGAGCGTCGTAGAGTTGTTGGGCGGGGGCGAATGTGGTAAGGTACCACGGCTAGAGGAATGTATGAGACTAGAAAGAAAAAATAAAGACTGGGACTGACATTGCCGCCCTGGTAAACGTCTTCGGGGTAACGGCCGGTAGCGACAGCAGTATTAGCGGGGATACCAGAGTTGATGTCATAGATGAAGCGAAATGAATCAATGTAAGTTTTTAAGTTGGAGAGAGCAATGTCGGAACAGGGCTGGAACGTGGTGGGATCACAGCCAGCGTCGGGATCAAAAGTGTGAATGGAAGCAAGGACCGTGTTTACGTCGACGCCGGAGCGACCTCCTTGCGTGTTGGCGGTCATGAAACCGGGCGAGGGCGTCCAAAAAGACTAGAAAAGAAAATTAGACACGACGAGGAAAAATAAGAGAGCATACCTGAAGAAAACAGAGGATATTGTCGGCCTCAGCAGTGTACTCAGTGGCACTGGCAGAGTTGCCAATGGCAGACGCAAGAGCGGCACCCATGCGCAGAGAGCGGTGTTGCACGGCCGAGGTGAAGTAGGAGGAAGAGTAGAGCTCTTCCCAGAGATCAAAAGTAGACTCGTTCCAATTGTTGGCAACATAGTCGAGGTCGAGCTGGATGATGGGCCAGAGCGCGTCGAGAACGTAGGACATGTTACCATTGTCGATGAACCAGTTGGCATAGGTGATGATGGCAGTAGAGCGGAGGGCGGGCCCGTCGCGCTGAGGACGACCCCATGGACCGGTGAACGCGGTCTCGTTGATGTAGAACTTGGGTTCGCCAAGACCGCCAGTCGAGACGGCGCCACTGGGATTTGGGACCTGTTGAATGACGGACTCTGCGTTCACAAACGCGTCAATGAGAGGGCGCAGAGTCTCGTCCTGGTCGGTCGTGTACTGGTCGATGAGGAACTGGAATGTGAGCGACGAGTCACGTATCCATGTGTAGAGATAGTTTGGGTCAACGGTGCTTGGGCTGGCGATGACTACACCAGGCTGGCTACAAGTTGAGAATGGTTCATGTAGAGAGACTGTTGTTGCTCACGTATGCACTGGAATAGGTGGGGCCAATGTTGTTGAGAATGCCCGCCTTTGCGATGGGCGACTCGGTCGAGACATACTCGTCGACCAAATTCGACTGCACATTGAAGGTAGCGCTGAGGGCGAGGAGAAACTTGATAAGACGAAACATGAGCTAGAAGATAAGAGCCTGGTGTCGTTAAGTAGGCCTAGGGCACCTTCTATAGAAACTACCAGAGTCAGCAGTCTGGGCCAACAATAGGTGATGACGCAGCCGACCGGTCTAAGTCCAAGTCTGGTTGGGCGTAGGATAAGTACACCACCTGGGAGGTATTGAATTTTGGTCAGCGTTCTGGATGGTTAGGTCGGCTGACCAGCGATAAGTTGGTCGAGTTGAGCTTGGTCTCTCTCTTTCCCTCGGCCGTCTCGTCGTCATTTTCCCCCGCCTCGTTTCTGTTTTGTCCGTCGACCAATCTATTTATTCACTGCCAGTGTCTCAGAACCGTCCCAGCGTATTTTCGTCAGCTAGTGTTGCGGAGTGCCTGCTCAGTTGGGTGTTGTGGCATCCCAAGTATTCGCATGCGTTGGGCATTGTGATGAAGTTAATCTGGGGCCAACGCTGGCGATCGCTACCTGGCATGATCAAGGCAGACGCGGTTGCTTACGTATGCGCCGGAAGAGCGAGATTAGGGGTCTAGACCCAATACCATCAGTCAACATATCCAAGTCACGTTTGATTCAAAGGAGAGGGTCTTCATTTTCTCTTATGCTTTCATTTTTCTCAAATGTCTTTCGTACTTACTAGCAGAGTGGTACTAAATTCGGACTTGCTCAGCGCCACACGTCGTTCAGAGTTTGAGCGCCCGAGTCCGCTGTCGTAAACCCATTGTTGGGATCCGACTCCCACGTCACTTTGCCATTAGCGATGCGAATGTACTTGTATTCGATCGCCGTGTTGGCCGGTAGATTCACCGTTGCTGTGTGTATTAGCCAAAGTGTTTTGAACGAAACGAGAGAACGACGTACTGCTCCAGACAGGATAATTAGCAGTAGACAACAGGATGGGGTTGGACGTGTCCCAGTTTTTGAGGGCGCTGACTGACCCAACAAGATATATGCTCTCTATTCGCGTGGTCAGCATTCAAACCCAAGTAGTGGTCACGACACACCTCCTAGAACAGTGGTTGCATCGATGTTGAACTGGACGGACACGGTGGGTGCACCGCTCGTCGAGCACGCACTCGAGACGGACAAACCCTGTGCACCCCAGCTCGCCGGGGTCTGTCCTGCGCGAGCGGCAAAGACGGTGAGCGCGGATGCATAGCTCCACGTAAGATCGACGGCGCTAACTTGGGTACCGTTCTTCCTGCTGTATTGTTCCGAGAGTTGTCCGTCAGATGGGGTATACTTTGCGCATGTGGCTACGAGGCCATCGGCAAACGACTTGACGGAGGCCGTGAGGGAAGAAAACGTTTCCGAGGAAGCGTCATATGTTCCGATGGTGAGCGAGGTATCGAATTGCTGGAAGAAGCCAAGAGAGACGGAGGTAACTGCAAGGGAACCTTGCTTGTTCCAAACGATGAGGGCGTCATAGAGTTGTTCGGCAGCGGCGAATGTGGTAAGGTACCACGGCTAGAGAAGATGTGAGAGTGGAAGAGTAACAAAGGCTAGGACTGACATTTCCGCCTTGGTATATGTCTTCAGGGTAACGACCAGTAGCGGCAGCAGCATCAGCAGGGATGCCAAAGTTGATGTCATAGATGAAGCGGAATGAATCAATGTAGGTTTTTAGGTTAGAGAGAGCCATGTCGGAACAGGGCTGGAACGTGGTGGGATCACAGCCAGCGTCGGGATCAAAAGTGTGAATGGAAGCAAGAACCGTGTTTGCGTCGACGCCGGAACGACCCCTTTGCGTGTTGGCGGTCATGAAACCGGGCGAGGGCGTCCAAAAAGACTGGTAAAATTAGACACGATGGACGGCAAAGGATGCAACACACCTGGAGGAAACAGAGAATATTGTCGGCCTGAGCAGTGTATTGAACGGCATTGGCAGATTCGCCAATGGCAGACGCAAGAGCGGCGCCCATGCGTAAAGAACGGTGTTGCACGGCCGAGGTAAAGTAGGAGGAAGAGTGGACCTCTTCCCAGAGATCAAAAGTAGACTCGTTCCAATTATTGGCGACATAGTTGAGGTCGAGCTGGATGATGGGCCAGAGAACGTCGCGAACGTAGGAGACGCTGCCGCTTTCGATAAACCAGTTGGCATAGATGATGATGGCGGTAGAGCGGAGGGCGGGCCCGTCGCGCTGAGGACGACCCCATGGACCAGTGAACGCGGTCTCGTTGATGTAGAACTTGGGTTCACCGAGACCACCACTCGAGACAGTACCGCTGGGATTTGGGACCTGTTGAATGACGGACTCTGCGTGCACGAACGCGTCAATGACGGGACGCAGAGTGTCGTCGCGGCCAGTCGTGTACTGGTCGATGAGCAACTGGAAAGTGAGGGACGAGTCGCGTGTCCATGTGTAGAGATAGTCCGGATCGACGGTGCTCGGACTGGCAATGACTACACCGGGCTGTCCAGGGTTGAGAAGAGGAACACGGACAAACAGGCGTTGCTTACGTATGCACCGGAAAGGGTGGGACCAATGTTGCTGAGAATGCCCGCCTGTGCGACGGGGGACTCGGACTGGACGTAGTCCTGGACTGCAGTCGAGAGCACATTCGAGGCAGCGAGGACGAGGAGGAAAAGACGGAACATGAGCGAAGAGAATCCGAAACCGAGTTTAAGTAGTTCATTAGGACGTAAGAGCCAGACGGGAATCGCCGGTCGAGCTCTTTTTCCTGACCATGTCGCGATTCTTGCTGGTGCTGTTATTTCTGCTGATCCACTCGTCGTCTGCTCGTTCGGATCCGTTCGTTCTCTTTCACCGATTCTCACCGACGTCGGCAGAGGGCACGTGGCTCTGGGGTTGGGTCTGGGGCGCTGAGAGTTCCGTCTCCGTCGTCGATCGCTCTCCCCCGCTCACTTTCCAATCCCGCCCGGCTGCATTTGGCCCGGATCTCGACGAGGCGCTCCTCGGCTACGTACTCCCCATCTCCTCTTTTACTGCACCCTGCGCTCCATCCTTGAACGCCTCCAATTCGGGCTGCCCTCCCCTCTGTCATGTCGGCCCACATCGTCCCGATCCAATGGAGCCATGGATCGCACTCGTCCAGCGCGGCCACTGCGCCTTTGTCGACAAGGAATGTCACATTTTTCTCCTCACATCGCCCCCTCATCCTTCCAACAGGTCAGGGAAGCCGAACGTCTCGGTGCAAGAGCCGTCGTCGTAGGCGGTCAGGATCCCCTTCTCACTGGCCTCCCAGATACCCTCCTCAGCATGTACAGCAAAGGTCCTCTCCCCTCTTTCCTTTTCCCCCAATTTCTTCTTGACCCCTTCCCAGGCGATGCTTCTGACATCCTCACCCCCTCCACTTATATTACGTATGCCGACTACAGCGATCTCATGCATTTGATCGATGCATCCACCACTCGCCATGTCGGTTTAAAGACCCTTTCTCTTCTCATCACCACTCACTACTCTGCCTGGGAATGGTACTCGTATGTCCTTCGTCATCTCTCTCCACGCATCGTTGAACATCCACACCTAGCCCTATATTGACCTTTATCATCATTCTAATCCTTCCCTCTTGTCTCACCTTTGTCACTCTTCTCATTCACCGTGTCCGCATGGCACGTGCGGCGCAGCGCGACCGCGCACCAGAGCACCTCGTAAAGAGTCTCCCCTGGAGGGTTTGGAATGGCACCGCTTGGGAAAAGCACAATGGCTCTACTCCCCTTCCAGATCCTTACCCCCCCATCGACATCGAGGCTCCCGATTCTGGCCCCTCTGGTTCACACGACCCAGTTCCTTGGTGCGAGTCCCAGCTCGAATGCGCAATATGCCTTTCCGAGTTTGTCAAGGGCGATCGTGTCCGCGAACTGCCGTGCCACCACATTTTCCATCTTGATGAAGTCGACCTCTGGCTCATCAACCGCAAGAAATTCGTACGCTCCCTTTATTTCCCTCTTTCTTTTGCCTCACTCTCCCCATTCCAGTGCCCCGTCTGCAAGGCAGATGTCACTCAACCTTGGCAGCTTTCCAAGACCATCTCCACTGCCGATCCTAACACCCCTTCATCTCCCGTACCCACAGAACGTACCCCTCTTCTCCATGACACCCACGAACCCGCATGACCCCTTGTGCTTGTATTATTTGTACGATACTTTGTTCGACGGACGGAAAGGACTCGCTCCCCACTCTAAGGACATGTATTCTTGTGCCCTTTTATCACTTTGGTTTCATCATCACCGTGTGATCATATCCCCGCGAACCGAACAATAAACCTTAAGGTTCCAAGGTACGAATGATGAGAGACACATATGACCCTTTTTATTGTTATCTAGTCGCCACATGGTCCCCGAGTCACTGCCGCTCCCCGATGGCAACCGATTCTCGCGTCCCAACTTGTCCATTTCTATTGTTCACGCAATGCACCTCCCTCTCCGTCCAAGGCTGTCTATCAGCGCATGCATCCAAATCTTAAATTCTTCACTTCCGCTGCAAGGGTCATCCGTCCCCTGGAAATCTACCCTCGGCATCTAGCCACCCTCGTGAGCGAAAATGCGGCTCATCTATTTCACTTGAACATCATATACTTTCGGAACTAGACCGGTTTCGGATACATATACCCATTGTCCTCTTTCTCCACACCCATGGTGATGCACTCACCACAGCATACGCCAATCTTTGTGTCTTACCCGCCCTTGCTACCTTGTCCCAACAAGAAGCGGACACGCGTTTTTTAAACCGTTGCGTCCTAGTCTCTTTCTGTCGCGCTATTCTTGGAACGGCATGGCCCCTCTAGGCTATATTCACGAGGATTCGTTCAGCGCTGTATGTAACGGTGAGCTTGTTCTCCTCCAACGCCAATGCTGCTCTCACCCCCCCTAATGTCGCTCGCAGGCACGTCCGCCGAGAACCGAGCTGCTTGCCGATACTATCAGACAGGCAGCTGCAGACGCGGCACCAACTGTCCCTTTGCACACGTGTCTGTCGTAGAAAGTTAGTCTGCCCCGCCACACTGTGTCCGTCTGGCACTAATCCAGGTTAGCCCCCACCTTGCCTCTCCCAACCTACCCAGCCGAACCCATGTACAGTGAGTTCGGTTGATGACGTCTGCGACCAGACATCTCTGATCACCTCGGCCGGGTAGCTTACCACCCCGTCTTTCCCCCTCTGGACTCCCAACCATATCCAGTTTTCATATGGAAACCATACGCGCCTCTTTCCCCTTCTTTTGATCCGCGCTACGGATTCGTCCGTCGCGCAGAGAGCTTGCCCGATTACCCAGACGATAAAAGTGATCCGTCTTCCATTGGATCGACCTCCACGCTCGCCAGCATGGATTATCAACACCGTACCGCATGGTTGGAAAGGGCAGAGTCGAGGGCACCTGCAGACGCCGGGGTCAGTTCGTCACCAGGATATGCGGCTTATGGTTATCCGGTATTTCCCGCAGTCAAGGCCAAGCAAGCAGTAGGGCGGGGTCGGGCAGCATCGATGGTTCCCCTTCCATTGCCGTCACGGCCGGATGACCGTGTTCGAAAGAAACCGCTGGCGTTCAAGAGTGTGTTGGTTGTGTTTGATGTGCGATAGGCTTGTTGACGTCCTTTTGTTTCTAGCCAAGCCGTGCAAATTCTTTGCGGGGAACGGTAAATGTGCAAGCGGGGACAAGTGTACCTTGTGAGCGTCTTTTTTGCTACCCATGTTCCCCGTCCGACGTGCCTAGTATCCACGACCCAGCGTCCAGCGTCAACAGGGAGAATTCACCTACAAAACTAGCGCCGCCGCCCGACGCAAAACTACCTTCAAAACCACTGGACAGGTACGATGAATGTCGTGCGAGGGATTTTTACCCGATAACATGGCGCGTGATCGGAGGCGGTGTGATGATGGGTGGGCAAAGTGAGTTGCACGCGGCCGATGCCAAGACAAGTTGAATGACGGGTCGTGGCAGGACAACAGTGTCCGGCGTTTACTGCGGGTCATTGCAAGTATGGAGACGACTGCAAGCTAGCGCACGAGACAGAGATCGACACAGACAGTAAGTGGGGGCCGTGGCCCATCTGTGGAGAGAATGCGACCTGACTGGGACCGGCGCTCAGCAGTCGGGTTCATTGAACTGAAGAGCGAGTCTGACGGATCACCGCCCAAGAGTCGATCGAGGCCCAGGTCTGCCAAGGTGCCGCCGTCGCAACCATGCGAAGGTGGAAACAAGGGTCAGAACGAAGTGGCAGTGCTGCCGTCTGCGCCCGTGCACCGGCGTACGCGGTCCATGTCCATGGTTCTCACCTCGCCGCCCTTGGATACGACGCAGTCCAACGTGCGTCCCTTCGCATTTTGGCCCTTCCATAGACTCATCCGCACCGCAGTTTGCAGCTGAACTTTAACTTTTAGAGCATATGTTTTTTTTGTACCTAGGTAATTTTGTGTCATCACCCTGTGGATCGCATGTAGCCATTCAATGTCGCACATAATCATCATCTTTGTTTTCTTCCATCCTGCTGCAGTGATGGGCTAGTAGAATTTGGTGTTTCGAACCAGTGGAACTAGGTCGTTACTACTATGGAACGGTGATTAAATTAACGTGGCAATCCTTTCTTAGCACTATTTTCAATTCCTCCGGTGAGTTCTCGCGTATACTTATCACGCTCGGGGGTCGTTCACGACCAAGCAGTCTCCCCTTACCTCGATCATCTTCCGATCTTCTCCGAGTCGACCCGACTTCCTCGTCGTAGCCACAATATTAATACACGTTCCTCCTGCCGTGCCCGTTCCGACCCGTTCGTATGATTCAGAGCCGTTGTGTTCAAGGGCTTGTTCAATATCACAGGCGCAGTCAACGTTTCCTGGGAAATGCGTGACGTTCCGCAGGTGTCCGCTGTCGCCTCGCAGGTCGGAGACTCGGAACCAAGTGAATCCTGAATAGTCTAGGATTGGAAGGCAGTGCCAGCGGCATGCTGCAGCCTGCAGGCAACTCTGCGTCTCCTCCCACCACAATGTCCTCTGATCCTCTTTCATAGTAAGCCTCGAAAGCATTCTGTTCTAATCCTGAGGCTAACCCAGGCACTTAGTTTCAGCGTTCAAGGTGTTTCTCGTCGTGAACTATTGGTCAACCGTGCTGACTCAGTGGTTTGTATCAGAGCCATACCTCACATTCAAGGATTCGAAGCGAATCTCTAGGCATCTCCAACTTGTCGCTGGTTCCACCGAGAGAACTGTTACCAGGAACCACAAGGATGGTTTCACTCATTGCTGGGTTCTCGACCCCGTCATGTAGGCTCCCCCAGTCTGTGGGTTGCCGCGCCTGATGATCCTCTCGTAGGGACGTGCCTTCAGAAGAGGAGCTCATCGTGAAACCAAGATATAGCATCCCTCGCCGTCAATTTTCCTCCCTCGACGAGCTGGTTGTAACTAACGGGGAGCTATTCGATGAGCCCAACGATGACTCGGAGAGGATAACAAGTGGGTGGCAGTCTTGCATGCCGTTCTTGTGCTAAATCGCATTCATTTAGAACAAGGCAACGATTACAAGCTGGAGATAGTGGGGACTGCACACGGGATCTCGGAGGTCAGCCTCCCAACCTTGACTCGGACGAAGCGTGGACTCACCCAGCCATTGTACCACAGGTGAAACTGGTCGATATCCCTTCGGTTTCAGACCTTCCGCTATCCCTCGAAGACATCCAAATAGGTGTCAAAGATCTCAAATGTGTCCTCGGCTATATCGGAGACAAGACAGACGTATTGGATGGAATAATGACAGCGTTGGACCATCTCGGAAACGTGAGTCTAGCTGGATCTTTCCCGATCTTTATACTAAAAACATCTCGAAGATCCATCCAATCGCCAATGCAGCTGCGAAAGCGTTATCCGTCCCTTATAAAGTCGGTTCTACCCTGTTTAAATGTACTCATCTCTGCTCATCGGCTAGTTCTGCAGCTCTTGGCAAACGAACGACGATTTCACAAGGACTTGAAGTCTTTTGGGGATGTAATGCACACACTCATAATGTGTCTGACGGAACTTCAAGATGTGGCCAAGATACCACCCGTCAAGAAGAACTTCAGGGAGATTCTCGAGGCCGTGTTACAGGGATCTCGCTTCATCCAGGACCATTTGAAGAAGGGGCGCCTTCGTAAGTGTCCCGTTATTGCGGTTCTGTTCGTCATCGTGGCTGACTTTTTTGCAGAACAAATCGCTGATGCGCAGTTTCGATCAGATCTCGATCAGATGAAGTCAAATTTGTCCAGTTTAAGGGACGATTTCAAGGATGCTATGGCGTGTCAAGTTGCATTAGATGTCGGTATGTCATCCAGTGGTGTATGTTGTTATTCATTCATGAAAGCGCTCTTGAGATGCAATTGTGAATGCCGGCCGTTTCAAAGAAGCCTTGAGACCTGTACCACCCGCGAAGCTCGGGGACCAATGCTTGGATGGAACGCGCATGGATCAACTTGCCACCATCCGAGAGTGGATCAAGGACACCGCCAGGCCTAACATCTTTCTCATCTACGGGAGCCCTGGAGCCGGGAAATCGGCGATTTCTTCGACACTCGCCTCTGAAATACCCCATTGTACTCGATTTTTCTTCCGGCGTGATGAAGCCGATCGCAGGGACCCGACCCTCGTATGGCCCACTATTGCCTTTGAGCTGGCGAATGGCGACCGCAACATGGAGAAAGGGATTGTTGACATTTTGAAGAAGATGCCTCGCCCTCATGACGCAAATGTTGCCAAACAGTTCGAGGTGCTCATCAAAGAACCTCTGACGAACGCTGATGGACGTCGACCTGTTGCACCATTCATACTCATCCTCGACGCACTAGACGAATGTTCGCAGGGTGCCGAACAGTGGTCGGATTTCTTACAGACGTTGGGAAGGTGGTCTGAACTACCGCGTTCGTTCAAGCTCATCGTCACTAGTCGAGACGATCCTACCATACACGAAACGCTCGATGGTGTTTCGGAGCAGATACAACTCCGCTCGGGCGTTGATGTGGATGAGACAACGTCCAAGGATATAGAACGGTTTATAGTGGCCCGATTTCAGCGTATCTCATCTCGATTCCCATTATCGTTATCTCCCTCGTGGCCAGGGCCTCTCAAGGTTCAACACCTGGTGAAGCATGCTGCAGGTCTGTTCATCTTGGCCAAGACAATGCTGGAATGGATCGGGGAAGGGGACCCAGAAGATAGGCTTTCGCAGATTGGAGACAATTCTGGCAAGGCTGAAGCCAACCTCGACAAACTCTACCGCCAGATACTGACGACGGCTACACATCATCTAAGGGAAACCGAGCTCAAGTGGTTTACCACGGTGGTATCTGCCATTGTCCTTGCGAAAGATCCTCTCAGCCAGGACGATTTGAAAACACTGTTTCAACTCTCTGACTCCTTGGCGGAGATGATCGTGCGCAGTTTAACCGTCGTTATTTCTACTCAATCATCCCACCTTCAAGTCCGTCACAAGTCTTTCTCAGACTTCTTGCTTGACCCTAAACGTTCTGAATGTTTCACCATCGATCACGAGACGCAAAGTGTTGCGCTTGCGACCGCGTGCCTGCGGCACATGAATGCGCAACTCAAGTTCAACATGTTCGATGCGACAACGTCACATGGTTTCAATAGGGACATTATTCCCCATTATGACGAGATTTGTCGCTCAATCCCCAGCTCCCTGATCCACTCGAGTTATTACTGGGGAGAATATCTTGAAGGACTCCTTGCAAAGCCTAGCTACCGCCATACCGAGTTGGCGGAGCTGGAATGCTTTCTCCACAACCACATGTTGTACTGGTTCGAGGTGTTGAGCCTGAAAGGGGCGGTTCATCTTGCCTCTCGACTGCTCATCCTGGGGTCTAAATTCATTCGAGTGAGTTCCCGCCACGATAAATTGAGGTTTTTATCTCATTTTTATTTCAGGGCCGTGACAAGTCTCTATCGGAATTCGCCTCGGATGGAAGCAGATTTGTTGTGACGTTTCAAGACCCGATCTCCCGAAGCTTGCCACACATTTATGTTTCTGCGTTGCCGTTTGCGCCGGTGGAGTCTCTAGTGGCAAAGAAGATGGGTCCAGTATTCGCGAATTCTCTATCCATCGTGGAAGGTAGAATGAGAATCTGGCCTCCGATGCTCCATCGTTTAGAAGGTCATAGGGGCATTGTCAGTTCTGTCGCGTTTTCTCCTGATGGCACACGCATTGTGTCTGGCTCCGCTGACCAGACCATTCGCGTGTGGGATGCCGATACGGGCAAGAGCGTCTTGGAACCTCTTCAAGGTCACGAGGACTGGATCTTCTCTCTCACGTTCTCTCCTGATGGCAAATGCATTGTGTCTGGCTCCGATGACTGGAACATTCGTGTGTGGGATGCAGATACGGGAAAGGGCATCCTGGAACCCCTCCGAGGTCACATGGACGGAGTCCTCTCTGTTGCATTCTCTCCTGATGGCACACGAATTGTGTCTGGCTCCTATGACCAGACCATTCGTATGTGGGATGCAGGTACGGGCAAGAGCACGATAGAGCCTTTCCGGGGTCACAAAGGCAGTGTTCTCTCTGTTGCGTTCTCTCCTGATGGCACACGCATTGTGTCTGGCTCCGACGACAAGACCATTCGCGTATGGGATGCAGATACGGGCAGGAGCATGATGGAGCCTCTCCGAGGTCACATGGACAGCGTCAAGTCTGTCGTGTTCTCTCCTGATGGCACACGCATCATGTCTGTTTCCGATAATTCGGCCCTTTGCATGTGGGATTCAGATACGGGCAAAAGCTTGATGAGGCCTTTTCGAGGTTACCAGGATATCGAGACCGTTGCGTTTTCTGCTGATGCCACGCGCATGGCGTCTGGCGTTAGCGACAAGAACATTCGCTTGTGGGATGTAGATACGGGCAAGAGCATTATCCTGGGTCACGAGGGCGTGACCTCGTGTGTCGCGTTCTCTAACGATGGCACACGCATTGTGTCTGGCTCCGATGACTGGACCATTTGCGTGTGGGATGCAAATATGAGCCAGAGCATGCTGGGGCATTTCCAGGGTCACGAGGATGGTGTTCAGTCTGTCGCATTCTCTCCTGATGGGACGCGCATTGCGTCTGGCTCCAACGACAAGACCGTTCGCGTATGGGATGCGGATACAGGCAGGAGTGTCATGGAGGCTCTCCAGGGTCACGAGGACGTGGTCTGTTCTGTTGCGTTCTCTGTTGATGGCGCGCGCATTGTGTCTGGCTCCGATGACAAGACGATTCGTGTTTGGGATGCAGAGACGGGCAAAAGCTTGATGGAGCCCCTCCTAGGTCACGAGGATTGTGTCGAGTCTGTCAAATTCTCTGCCGACAGTACACGCATTGTGTCTGGCTCTTCTGACAGGACCGTTCGTATCTGGGATGTACATACAGGCGAGAGCATGATGGAGCCTCTTCGAGGTCACGAGGACTCGGTCCGGTCTGTTGCATTCTCTGCTGATAGCGGACGCATTGTGTCTGGCTCCTATGACAAGACTATTCGCGTGTGGGATGCAGATACGGGCAGGAGCACGATAAAGCCTCTCAGAGGTCATATGGACGGAATCAGGTCTGTCACGTTCTCTACTGACGGCACACGCATTGTGTCTGGCTCCGACGACAACACCATTCGCGTGTGGGATGCGAACACTGGGGAGTGCATGTTGGAGCCTCTTAGAGGTCACGAATGGGGCGGCATTTCTGTCGCGTTCTCTCCTGATGGCACACGCATCGTGTCTGGCTCCTATGACAAGACTATTCGCGTGTGGGATGCAAACACTGGGAAGGGCGTGGCAGAGCCTCTGAGAGGTCACGAGGGGGGCATCGCTTCTATCTCGATCTCTCCTGATGGGACACGCATTGTGTCTGGCTCCTTCGACAAAACGATTCGTGTATGGGATGCAGATACAGGCAAGCGCATGATGGTGCCTCTCCGAGGTCACGAAGGCAGAATGGCCTCTATCGGGTTCTCTGCTGATGACGGTATGTCTGGCACGGACGACAAGAGCAGTCACATCGGCACCGCGATACAATCTTGCTGCTCTGCTTTCCCGAAGGACAGGAGAGGTGTTTCCACTTTTTGCTCCCATTCCAGACTCGAGAGGGATGGCTGGCTCTACGATCCAAATGGGAACATTCTGTTTTGGGTCCCACATACGAACAGGCTGGGGCTGTACAATCCTCGAACAATAATGGTGATTGGTAGTACACCTACTCAGATTGATCTTGGCCGCTTCGTGCATGGTGAGCACTGGACAGGAATTTGTTCTTCCATCACAAATATTTCACAACTATAGTGTACGCAGGGGGTCAGCGCCCCAGTTCAGGAGTATTTTGTTATTCGAGTTGTCCACGAGGATATTCTTACTAGTATGTTTTGCAATGTGGTACTCGTCTCGTCAATATTTTAGGAGTTACTAGAACCTGTGGTGTGGATACATGTGATAAATTTTAATACAAATTGATCTGATGCTTCATTTGAAGACATACGTCCTTTTGGTAGACCGTCGACGAACCTAAATGGCGAGTGCACTAGTCCAAGGCCTAGATGTCAAGGTCGTCAGTTGCAAGTAGTTGCAAGTACGGAAAGACGAGACAGACGAACCCAAACGGCGATCCACAGGTCCAAGCACTCGTCTGCACTGACAACCAACCAATACACAAAGGAGCGTAGAAGAAAGAGCAGAAGTCGCAGAAAAAAAAACAGTCTTTGATGTCGTTGTCGACGTCGAGATGCCTAGACGACGCTGAGGTGCGCGTTGGAGAACTCGTTGGCCTTGGTACGTTCGAGGAGCCACCAGAACGGCGTGGCATAGATCATATCGGAGAACTTCGACTTACCAGAACCGCCGGTGAGCATGCCACCGATACGGCCATGCATGCGTTCGACTTGGCTGGCCGGGCCGCCGCCGCCTGGCCAGTGCAACAGCCATAAGGTTGGAAGATCTCTACGCTATGAACCGCGCAAGCCTCTGCCTTCTTGACCATTCCGGCAATTCATCAGCGCGGTATCGATCTTTGGTTTCTGTTGCGGCCTACCGACGACGTACTCGTCATTGTGAGCCCTCGTGAATGAACAACCTGTTACAGCACATTAGGTCGAGCGAACGGGTCCATTTTCACTTTATGGACGAGCTGAACATGTTTGCTGGGCAGCTCTGCCAGAAGGACTACCCGACGTACATCCGGTTATGTCGCCGACTCCCTTTGCGTGTATACAAGGGAGCTGCGAGACCAAGAGGGCTTTGAAGTTGAGCCCGATGGATTTATCTTGCCACAGGAAAGCTTTTGGGGAAGTCAGATTGGGTACACGTTCTCAAGTACACCCATTGTTGCCCTGAAGGGTGGGCTTGGATTGGATCAGTAGGTGATATTTTTGCTACATAATTGTACTTGGGCTTGTCACAGGCACGAGTCCGAGTCTTCATCCTTTCCGCTTGTCGGTCTCAGCAGTCCTCGTTACCACTTCAATGTACCAACATCGTATTCACCTTCCTAATGCTTGTTCAACGATTTACTTACCGAGCTTTATATCATCCAATTTTTTTCATCCGTTTTTTCAGGACCTTTTTTTGAGGTTGGTGTATGCGCACGCCTCATTCGGTGTATCTTCAACTAGCGCTGGTGCAAGGATGTAGCGAATCTGATCCAGGTGAGCAGACTTGATGGATGTTTGTGATCAATTGATCATGAGATAGTCACTGGCACGTTTCATAAGGGCCTTAAACTGCTTTGGGATGATCACTGGCAATACTAGCTCATATCCAAGTCACTTACTTGAAAGACAAATAGATGGTATTTGATTATGATCGCTTCACTTGGCCGAACCGCAGCCATCGCGATGACGGGGCTTGGCGTACATCAACCTGACACAGAACCCGATCCGCATCCATGAGCCGAACGTCTCCACTTCATATTCGGGCGTCTTATGATTAACGCAAGGTAAAACTCGAGGTTGAGATCTGAGACTCGGAACTTACGATCATGATGTGGCAGTCCACTCCGATCCTTGATGTATCCCAGCGGGCGTCCCGCCGCGCACGCTATGGTTCGCTACTCCAAAGGTTGGTACGAACCCGAGCGGGCTGCGGTCCATTGAGGTGATGAATAAAATGTGGTGAGCACAACGTACTTCCACGAGTGTGACCCACTCACCTCTTCGACTGACCGTCAGGCTCATGCAACGAACTCGCAACAGGCATCCACAGGACTACAGCTCATTAAATTTGACCGGGCGGCGGGCAAGAGCGGCACAGACGGGTCTGTGTATGCTCCGATCCTGACCGAAACCTCGTTGCGAGGAAAGTTGCGAATACATACAAGATCTTCGCGTTTGATCCCACCGACCAGCCCGGGCCTTCGCTGCAAATATGGGGATCAGAATATACCTAACGATGGATTGTTCGACGTCTGGTTTCGGTGTTGACTCTCAGGCTGTTGGGCGTGATACCAATTGGGGGATTGGCCTTCGAGTTTAAAGTTGAACTTGAGAGTTAGCACAGCGGATCGTCGGTGCTATCAGCGCCGCGGTCCGCGTCCATGATCCTCAACTCGCCGCCGCCGTATTTGGACACGACGTACGTCCCCCTACACTACGCTTGTCCCCTGGACTCACAAAGTTCGCGGTGGAACTTTAACTTTAAAGCCACGTTTTTGGAATTCTGTGTCATCATTGACACTGTAGCGCTGCCGCGCCATAATCATCATCTTTGTTCCTCCACCCCGTTGCAGTGTGGTCAACGCTTCCATTCGTTACTCCAGTTCGATCGATGGACCCACATGGTGAGGTCTCGCGTATAAAACGCACGCACACTCTCTTCAGGATCCATCAGTCTCACCCCCACGCCAAACGAGAATGAAAGGTCCCCTTGTCGTCGTCGACCTCCCCGCATGGATGCTCCCACCGGACGCAGTGCAGGGCGGTCCCGATGTCCACGGACACGCACCCGGCTGCGAGTATGATTATGTCGTCGTGGTCATCACGCTCTGGCACATTTGCAGGCGAGTGTCCCCCACTCGCGCGCGGATTGGATTGATTTGATGGACTGACTGGTCGTATGCAGTCTCTTGCACCACTTTTCCCCATCCTCAATTTCCCGACTTGTTCCGAGTCGACCCGACCTCTCGCTCCCGCTCGTCCAGTTTATAGACTGCCTCGCACGGTCCGCAGCACCTATACACGACCCCGATCCTCCGGTCCCTGTCTCCGTGCCTATACTTGTGCCCGTTTCGACCCGTCCGCATGCGATTCAGAGCCATTGTGTGCAACAGCTGTTCAATACTAGTGCCACAATCGCAGCTGACATCGAATGTCTCCTGGATCGCGCGTGGCTGTTCTTCGAGTCCGCCACAGACGGATCGATGGGTGAGATGTGCGTCGCCAGTCGCGACAGGAACGCCGACGGCAGCGGGGCCACTTCAGACTCGGACGTACGGACCGGCGACGCCGATGAGCGTGCAAGGCGTCCTTGGAGACCGCCTCGAGACCCACGTCTACACGAGGCGCACGGCGTGGGTATCTTCGTCAAGGCCCTTGCGCAGCAAAACGCGGGCGCATCCTTGTTCCTGAGGATCGTCATCTACCTCGCGGCCTTTCTGTACGTCCTACATTCGATCCTCGTGCTTGGAGAGCGTCTGGGATCCCTCAAGTTATGATAAGTTGTACTTATAATTTGGACCACTACATTGGCAATCATATCATGGTTTGCGCACATCTGGACGTAGCCGGCTACGTGAGGTATCTAACAAGACCGTCCATGCTTTTTTTACCATGTAGCTAACGCCGCGCGAAAGCGTCGCCATCGTTGTATCCATACGTAGATGTCCGCATGGGCTTCATCGCCAAAGACGCCGTGCTCCCCGAATCCGGTAATTGTGCATACGGCCCAGCGTGGAGTTCACCGGGCGCACCGATCGTCTGCTTCGTCTGCTTGGCCAAGCGTTTACGCCTGCAGCAGCATCGCCAGACACAGTAGGCAACGAGGAGGAGCACGACGAAAAGACACCCAGAAAGAATGTACGGCCAACGACTGAGCACCTCTTCTTCGTACTGTGCCTTTTTCTGTGCCTCGGTTTCGGGCGAGTGTTGCTCTTGCGACGCAGGTAAGAGGGCGTATTGAGGAGAGTTGATGAGATCTTGGCCGTTCAATCGGACGTTGATGAAATCGTCGACGGCAGCGGTCTCGTTGGTGAGGGATAAGAGTTGGGCATACGGGTTAGTCGAACTCGAGCCACCCTTGACGAAGTTGCCAAAGTTGATCAGTGTGTAGGTATTTCGCACTTGAACGAGCATGAGCAAAAAGGGGAATGCAACGGACGAAATGAACATACGAAATGACATGCCGAGAATCAGGTCGTATTCACCAAGTAAACTGAAAGCAGAGCTAATGGGTTGGAACTGGAGCGAAGTCAAGTACAAAGACAAGTCGAGCGTGAAAGAGACGCACAGTACCAAGACAGGCAGGACTTCCATTCGAAAACGTGACATCGAAATCGCTAGAAGACACGTCGAGTGGATGAATTGGATATGATTGGCCACCAAAGTTGAAAGTGAGGTTAATCAACTGCCCACATGGCACCAGCCATGCTTGGCTAGAGGTAGACCATTCGGCACCCTGCACGCGACCATAGATGGCGTCGGAAACGGAACGAGGAACCTGGGGTAGGGTAAAACCGGAATCCAAAACGGCAACTAATTGACCGTCAGGAGCCTTTGGGACGATGGAATCGTACTGAATAACCTGGCCGTCGGGACCGATGATGCCAGCATCCTTGTCAGTCAATATTTGCCAGTGCTGGTCCTTGTCAGTAAGCTTGTACACCTTTTCTATGGGAAGCTGGGGTTGATTGGTGATATTTTCGAAACCTGGGACGATGGAGGATATGGAAAATTGACCGGTTAAATTGCTGCCTGGGTCGCTGTTACGGCTGAGCGTCAAGGTAATGTAGTTATCGGAAGACGAATTTTGCTGAAATATTCTGTTCATGGGATTATTTCCAGATTGACCGCTAAGCTTTTCATAGATCGAAGAACCCGAGTTTGGGCCGAGGCCAATAAGACCATCATAACCCTCCGCGTGGATGTTAGTAGAAAAGGATGAGGTATTCGAGACGAGGACTGGACGAGGGAATGAGCGAGGATGAGGCAACGCAGGTCAAGTAGACTGACGAAATGCCTGGTCCTGGACGGAGTACCCGTCGAATTCAAACGGAGCAGTATAAACGTCACCTTTGGAGACGATAGTGAAAATGAGTATCGGAGTCAAGGAGAGACCGTACCAGCGGCGTTACCAAGCGCGTAGGACAGTGTTAGTGACGCGCCAGTATCCTGAGCACCGGGCACGGAACCGGTGACCCACAAGTCCGAACTGTCGGGGAGTGAAGGCGGAGGGAGTGACGAGGAAGAAAGAAAATACCTTCCGGTGTCGAGCATGACGGATATCTGGCGACCTCCGAGGGATATGTTGGAGTAGTAAAAGGTGTTTTGCGTGTTGCCGACAGGTAGCACACCGGAGGCGGAGGACTGGCGGGGGACATGGGCGCGGAAAGGGATGGCGAAGGCGTGGACGGAAAGGAAGGGGAGGTAAAGGAATGAAAGTAAAGAATGCATAGTATCCTGGTAGTAAAGACAAGTTTCAAGTTGACAAGCGAGTCAGAAATTGACATTCAATGAACCCACGCCCGCTGGCTGACGATCTCCACAGATTAACCGAAAGCACTCAACCCACGGGTAGGGTTGACCGTGATCATTGTCAAAGCAACGTAAATTGAAAGTTTGTCTTACTACATATAATGCCACAGGGCAGTGGACCTCATGTCCTCCATGAAGCTCTTCTTCTTTCTCTCCCTTGGCCCCCTTGCCTTGGCCACTCACCTCTCCCTCTCAGGTCGACTCCCTTCCAAGTCGCTCCAGCGGAGGTCCTCTCTGTCCGGAACCTTGTCTCAGCTCGGTGACTCGCAGAACCTCGTTTACACGACCAATGTCTCCCTCAATGGCGCACCGTTCTCCGTCATGATCGATACCGGGAGGCAAGTACCATATCGTTTCCGCTGATCACCTATTTATGGTCGTCTAGTTCCGACCTCTGGGTCTCATCTCCTGTGCCCAATGCTGTCCCCGAAAATTTTAATGCCACTGTAACCTATGCATCCGGCTCAGCTGCAGGTATTCGTCTATCCCACCCTCTTCTTCGCTTTATTCACCTCATCTATCAGGCAATGTCATGTCCGCTACCTTTGATTTTGCTAATTTTTCTATCCCGTCCCAATTCTTCAGTCTGTCGATTTCCTACTTGTTCCAATTAATTCAGCTGATCTTCTCACAGTCGAGGCACCAGGGGCAAATGCCGCAGCCGGTGCTGGTGGTTTGATTGGCCTTGGACCCAGTTCTCTATCGAACGTTCGTTATTTGGGAAACTCGTCTGCAGCCAACCCGCCTCTGGACAGAATTTTTACCTCCGATACTTCGCTCTCCCCTTATATTGCCATTCTTCTCCAGCGTTCGGACGATCCCGATGAGCCTTACCCGGGTGATCTTGCCATCGCAGAGGTTCTCACCGATTACGAAGACATCCTCAATCAACCCCGCCACTCTGTCACAATTGCTCCACTCGCTGGCGGTCAGCATTGGCAAACCTTACTTGATGTTAACGGCATAATCGGACCAAACGGCAAACCAATTCAAATCACGACACAAGTTACAGGCGCACAAACCCAAAATGCAACAGTCGTCTTTGATACTGGCTTCTCCCTCCCTCAGGTTCCTGCGTGAGTATAATCGCTTCCTTTTTTTTTCACGCGCGTTGATTGTGTGCCCCAGTTATGTTGCCCAGGCTTTGTATGGCGACATCCCCGGCGCTGTTCTTACGAACCTGTCCGGTCTTGGGGAAATATGGGCGCTCCCCTGCGATCAAGAGGTTAACGCTACGTTTCTTTTTGCAGGCGTAGAGTTTCCCATTCACCCTCTTGACCTCAACTTTGCTGGATTCAACTTGGAAACAGACGGAAAATCATTTTGTGTCGGCGCGGTGAGCACCGTTTTTTCGTGATCGTCAACGTTTTGCCCATTCCTCGTTAGTTCCAGCCATTTTCGTTCGACATTGTGCAAGACAATGAAATTCTCTTTGATATGATATTGGGAATGGGGTTTTGTTAGTGCTCATTCCTTTTCTTGCAAGTCACGGGTCTGATAGCCGCTATTCAGTGCGCAACGCTTACATGCTCATCAACTTTGGTAACATGGTGGACGCCGCCACTCCATCAACAGACACTGCATACATCCAGCTCCTTCCAATGACAAATGCGACTCAAGCAGCACAAGATTTCGCAAAAGTCCGCAATGGTACTGGGGGTGCTACAGGAGACGAGCTTTCGAAAATGCTTGATGCGACTGGCTCCAGCTCACATTCCCTGCTCTCCAAGCCAGATTGGCTGATTGGCACGATCGTTGCTGCCGTTGTTGTTGTCTTACTGCTCATCGGTGGCATGATATGCTGCTGTCGCCGCCGCCGTCGCAACAAGAATTCGGCGCCTAGTGCTTTCTGGGCAGTGGACACTCCCAACTACCGGCCGATTTATGACCCATCGCCTCAGGCTGCGTATGATATACATATGGCACCTGGCAGCGTCCCTGGCTATACCCCCACGAACGCTCCCGAATACAAGACGGCGTGGGACGCGCACTACTGAGATATCTTTCGTGGGTCGCGTTTCCTCCTCGAGGTCGCCCATCTATTTATCGCTCGCTCCATCGTTCTTATTGAACGTATGACGCTCATTTGATAATCATAACCCTACTGTACATATGTATGCTGGGGTCGGTTCTGGAAAACTGTCGCTCGGACATTGCTGTTGCTGTATATATCATGGTGCAAATTAATACCATGCCCCCACGTCCATGATTCGGACCCATTTTAGGGACTGAGGCCTTGCTTAATCCTGACGCACGAAATCGAACCTTTTTTTGGGTACACCTTTCCCCCGTTCGCCAGTGCCAAGCACCTAGAACGACTAGAAGACTGTCAACCCGGACGTCCCCTTTTGCTGTGCTTCAAATGAATTCATCCACACCCGTGCTGCCCAATACGAGGCACAGAGGCCTTGCCTCATCCTGACGCAACCCGTTGCGTGGTCCCCTTTTGACTTTTTTTTTTTTAGGCACGCTACACACCTCCCCGTTCGCGCGAAGCGTGCTTGCGTACTTGGCAACGACCGCCCATCAAACCCATACGTCACCCACAGCCTTTCAACCTTCCACGTTCCACCCATACTTATATATATACTCTCACACAAAGACCTGAGTTGATGATTGCAAAAAAAAAAAAAGACCGTTGCAAGCGAGCTCGCTCAAACACAAACGCATCTCGGGCTTGATCCAGCATCCGAGAAAAAAAATTCGTTTGTGTTTAGAATGGAGCGTGATTTTTTTTTTTGGGTAACTCAGGTCCAGTGATTCTTTGGGTGGAAAGGCGTCGACCGGGCCGGATGGGAACGGTCCCCCCCCCCCTGTCTGGGGCAGTACGCGACCCATGCTGAGAGAGGTCGCGCGCCAAGGCAGAAGCGTCCGTTCGCTGCCACTGCACACTGGTTGGGGGAGGACATGCCTTTCCCCTCCCCCCCTCCCCGTCATTTGCGTTTCCAATTTCAGACCAGACTAGCCAAACGTGGTTTGGAGAGCTGTGGAGAGTGGGCGCCGCCATTTCCCCGGTTCCCAGGGGGAGGCCGTCCCTGGTGGAGAATGAGAATCGCGGATAGGGTTGGTTCAATCTCGAGATCTGGGTCAAAAGACGTGACGGTAGAGTCGGACAAACGCGTCGTTCACAGGATTTTTTGACGCCCGGATCGAGCGGGGAGGCCATCACCCCTCCTCTGTACGCCTTAAAGTGGGACAAAGCATCCCGATGCGTGGTCTCGCGCTTCGCGGGGCCGCCCCATTCCCCGCGGACGTCTGTTGTGAACGTCCTCTGGTCTCATCATTTCATGACGGCTTTTTTTTGAAACGCGCGCTTGTCGGTCGAGCTCGACGCTCTGATATGGCAGCGGTCGCAATATCGCCTCTTGACGGCGGTCTGTCGTCCACAAGTCGCTCGCAGTCGCTCTACAGTCTAGACCTCCATTCCCCCCGTCAACCCATCCGTCAATTGTCACATCGACCCATCAACACACGGCAGACACCGGACAGATTTACATGCAACACTGACGACGTACGCATCGTGATAGAAAATAGGCATCTCGTTCAAATTTTACCTCGATGTGGTCACCAGTACACCGCATCATGACCTCCCCTTTTTTTCCTCCGATGTCGTCCCAAAGGATCTCGATGCTGTTCTGTCGGGATGATGGGTTGCTGGCGAGTATATCAATAGTGTTCGAGTAGTCGCCGATCAAATGTCTACCTTTGGGCGGCCCTCGAACGAGAGCGTTGGTCTAGACCTTTTGTTTGTTTTCTGAGGAATGCAGACATGAGATGCGATGGGCGATACCGGGTCCAACTTGCTGCGAGTCCTATCAAGATAATACGCACGTGTGTCCACAACATCATGATGAGCGCCCAGTGACGGGCACCTCGGGAGACGGAGGATCTGAGAGAGGACAGTAAAGCACAACTTGAAACGGTGACGACACAGGCCTCGGGGTTCACGTTCAAGCACCATACCCGAGGTTTTAAAAAAAAACACCACCGATCATGACAACGTCGGAGAGTCCATCATATTAACGACGACCTGATCGCCGGCATCTTCAACATCATCCGAGTCTTCGTTCCCTCCCCAATGCCGCAGCGTAAACACGTCGCCTCCCCCTTCTTCCCTCAGAATACTATATTCAATGTCCTCGTGAGCACACCCCGATAATCCGCCAGGACGACGACGTACTGATCAAACAAGGATATTGCCTCTTCCTCATCCCCTGCGTCGTCAATGTCCTCGTGCAACGTCGGGTGCGGGCCCGATAACAACGTTCTCAAGAAGCGAGCTGGGTCAAGATGATCAGCGTCTTCCACACGTCTCGTCTCGGGCGGTGTTTCCGAAAGGTAAGACGCCACTGGTGACGCAGGGGTCGGACTGTGTAAAAATACATCACGTTCGATACCGGACGTGACGATGTGTAGAAGCGATGGGTGCATCGCGATAGCATTCACGATAGACCTGTGACCTATGCTCGATCAGACGGGCATCCCAAACCCATTCAAACCAAACACACCATTCAATCGACACAGCGGCGTATCGATTTGAAGTGGAATATACCGTGTCGTCCATTGACTTTCAGCATACGCTAACAACGATGAACAAAGATGAAGCGACGATATCGCATCACACTCACCACAGACACCGGACCACTCATGTGACGTCCACTCATCCGCATTAATCACCTGTCTGAGTCCTAAAAGAGTGCCAAGTTCTGGTAGCTTCCAAACATAGCCCCTGAAGTCGTCAGAACCTGCCCCATACAGAATATCTTCTGTCATCCCTGGCCCACCGAACGCCCCTGACTACTTACGTTAGAAGACGAAAAACCGGCCCCCGAGACACACCTTCATAGTACACGAATTAGAGTACGTTCTTTCTCCGAAATGAACAGGCGACCCGTCCGGGTTATTGCTCCCGGTCAGAACAGCGAGGGGATGAGGATCCGACAGGGCGTAAATGGTTGGGAACCAATGCTAGCCCAGTTTGGCATAGAGTCACTTGTGCGAGGGAAAAAGAAAAAAAAAGACACACGAGCATCGTCACGGCCAACTTGCTTCCTAGAGAAAAATTCAGCGGGTGGCGCCTGTCAATAGCGTAATACGTGCTGACTGACCATCACGATCAAAAGCAATACTGCTGCTTTCGGGGTTACTTAGATAGCTCAAAGACCGTTTTGACAATTTGGTGTTGTACTTTGTAGCAATGAACCGATGCACCGCGGTCATAAAACAAATCATGGAGCGCAGCTCACAATTTGCACGATCCCTTGGTTGGACCTCCTAGATAACGGGCCGAACGCCATTCGGGTGTCGCGAAGACACACTTGTCCGTGGGAGTCGCTCGTTGCAAAGACGTGTTCCATTATAGGATGTGTTTGCACACCCGTAAACTCTGTTTCGTATGAAAGTATCCCCTGTGCAGACGACAGCCTCCTATCAACACGTGCATCGTGGAGGATGATCTTCCCATCTTCACTAACCACCCGATCAACGTCAGTTGAAATGCAAATTCATGAACTTAAACATCATGAGGCCTACCTCGCGCTCAGGAAGATTTCGTCTTGATGAGGGTGTGCACTCACACACCGCACGCTGTTCTATAACGACCGTAACAGGGGTCGTTGGAGACGTCGATAGGGCCCTACTTACATCATGACGTCGATACACGCTCTGCGCGGGACGTTCTCCTAGACCGGGGCCAATCGCCAGTCTCGATATATCGAACCTAAGAATCAGATTGTCTGCGCCCCCACTAGGAATGAATTTGTCACTAGAGTATACATATAGGAACAAAGATGAAACATGCACGGACCTTATAAGATACTGGTTGGACGCAGAGAAGTCGAGAGATAGCACATTGCCCTGTAAGTTCGTTATCGCATCCCCCCTCGTTGAGCAACACAGTTATCTCCGAGGAAACGAATACCGACGGTAGGACCTGCGCACGTTTGGGACGGACATTTCATATCGTCTTGATGAAAGTCCCAAAGTTGGACACGGAAATCTTGGCAGAAAGTGTACGTGCAGTCAGCGAGTGGCGGTAGGCATGGACGAATTTACCGTCTCCAGCACTGGCGAGCCATTTCCCACCGTTCCGCGAGAAGGCAAGCGTGTTCACGCAAGACTTGTGCCCCGCTAGTTTCCTGCCAGTTCCGACAAATGATTCTGACTACCGTCAAGCAGCCGACGTAGATACAGGCACACCTGGAAAATGGAAAGCCATTTGCACATGTTCTCAGTAACATATCCTTTCTCATCCGCTCGATGCCATTCGGGGTTAGATTACCCATGTAGATTGAACGGAGGCTACTCCGGGGGTGCAGCATATGTGTATGATGTGACATCGGGTCGGAGCTGAAGACGTTCCTCGCTCGCTTGGCAAAAGAAAGGATACACTCCTGCATGCATACAAGTCTCGAAGGGAACGAGACTGATGAGTAGATACACGGAATATTAGGACTACATAAAATACGTCCTCAAGATGCCTGATCCCTATATACGTGACGCATCTATGCGAAAGAAACACAGCAGAATATGGACTGTCTAAAGGTAAATTCTATGTGAAACAGGCAAGTTGCATGCTGAATAGAAGAAAACGGGATGGGGATGTGGGTAAGAAAAAGAGCAGGGGATGGATAATAGGATAACGATGGTTCGACGGAAGAAAACATAATTAGGAAGCGAGGCGAAATTGAGTAGAGGTCAGACGGAGTATGAGTTGGTCACCGAGTAGCGCGTGTAGCAGCTTCGAATTCCCGGAAACCTGGGAGTTCGACCTTGCATACGTCCTTTTCCGTGCCCTCGTCATCTGAGTCGCTCATCTCTTGGTCACAACTTGCCGGTTCCTTGAGAGAAGTCGAGTTGAGCTTCAGGGGCGGTAACGTGATAGGCGGAGAACCTGAACGGGAAACAGGAACCGACGCTGATGAGAAGGTTTTGGAGGTTACATGTGTGCTTGGCGGTTTCACAGCCTTGGTGGATGGCCAGGAGGTATTGCGGGGAGGGCCTGATGGATTGATGGGAGTCATGCCAAACGCGAGGCGAACGGAATGAGCAAGATGGTGGCCATTAGACGTCCCACCGTTGCTGACACCGGGGGGAGGTGAAGCAGGGCGGGAACTCGAGGGACTCTGTGTTATTGGCGCGGTCTCAAATGTCGGGCGCACTGGATATCCGCCCCCTTGGAGGGGGTACGTAAAGCTTCCGGGACTGCTGCCGTTACTGCTGCTGGGGCCACTTGATAGCTGTGGTGTGGGTAAAGAATAGAGGCTGCGGTCAGCTTGTGACAAAGGGCCAGGGTATGTATGCGCATGGGGCAGTGTGGCCATCTGTGAGACTTCGCCCGAGCTCCTCTTGCGCGAAGCAGGACCAAATACGGCCTTGGAAGCCGGGGGACTTCCGACGATGCTGGAACCTCTGGAGCGTTGACGGCGAGATTCTATCGGGCTAACAGGCGCATCATTTTGAGTATAGCCATGTGCAGGCGGGAGCAATATGGGGGAGGGCGCTCGCGACGGATTTGTGGAATGAAGATTGAGCGTGCGAAGCGGGCCAAGAAACGGGCTTGCGGAAGGAGTAAAGGTGAATTCGGGCTTGATAGCCGACACACCTTGTGGCGAAACTTCGGCAGAAGCGCCAAGCGCAGGGTAGGTTGCACGTGGACGGGCGAATGGAGGGGGGTGGGAGGGGTGCTGTGCCGTATGGTGGGGTGGGATAGAATCCGAATCTGAGCTAAGAGGGGAGGGAGAGTCTTCGTGGGTAGCGAGGTGACGGTATACGGGTGGATGAGAGGGACGAAGGGGCATGCCGGGGCCAAGGGTTGTTATTCGCGCATTGGCTGTTTCAGCAGAACGGGAGGACTCCGACATCGGACGGATATCTTGTGTCATCGGAGTCATTTGCCAGCCAGGCCCGCTCGTTCTCCTCTTGGCTGAATTGAGCTTGTCCGAAGTCCGGGCAGGGTCTTCTTCTGGCCAGTCCCTATAGGGAGGATCAGGGGGTTGACTTTTGAGGGGAACGCCAGAGTGAAACGGAGTCGAGACTGGGCTGGTGGTGGCGCTTTTGCTGGAACGTCCGCGGAAGTAGATGACTTCAGCGTTGCGAGCCTCGTACTCTGCACGACGGAGGGCTTCGGCATGACGGGCCTCATACTCGGCACGTCTTAGGGCTTCTTCGCGCTCAAGGGCATAGAGTTCATCCATGGCGACGCTAGAGAGGGTGGAGAAGGCGGAGGGATTTGCAGGGGGGAGCTGAGTCTGCGACGATCGGCGGGGGTGGTGGGATGGCTCATATGAGCTGAGGGAGGTGGGACGGGCATAGGATTCCTCCTTTGGACGCGATGAGTAAATTATGTAAGTTGTGGGGTGGGGGCAACGGACCTCGTCATCGCTGTTTGCGCGACTTCGGGCCTTTTTCTTGACTCTGATGGTGGAGGGGTCTTGGATACGGGCGTCTTGTCGGCCGAAGGGATGGAGACTGATGGCGGGCTCGAAGTCATCGGGGATGCTGATTTCGGACTTGGACTTGGGTTTTCCCTTGGGGGGGACGGCTGCGGCGCTGTGATCGTTGTTGTGTATTCGGGAGTGTCGTGTGAGTTCGTCTGAGCGGGAGAAGCGCTTCTCGCAGGAGGGGTAGGTGCAGACGAAGGGCTTTTCGCCTGTATGGGTGCGGATGTGACGGGTCTGGAGAGAGATCGGAGATCAGCAGGTCGAGCGGTGTGGAGATGAAGGGTGCACGGACCTGGTGCTCGAGTCTGCTGAATGCGCGGCCGCAGAGGGGATAGGGACATTTGTAGGGACGCGGGGTGGTCTTGTCCTGGGGGTGGGGAGGAGGGTCCATGGGGAAGAGAGAAAAGTGCTGGAGGGGCGAAATATAAGTACACATGGGGAGAGGGTGGAAGAGGACGGACCAAGTTGTGAATTTAAGCAAAGGGCATTCGCGAAAAAGACGGACGGATTACGATAGGGATCTATAGAGGGAGAGAGGGAGCGGGGAAGAGGCAAGGAGAGGCACGTGCTCACAATGGCTCGACGGGGAACGTGGGAGACGAGTGGCGCGTGGATCAGAGGCTGTGCGGCGGGGTCGAGCTCACTGCGCGGGACGGCGAGGGCGAGTAAGAGCCGCTCACCCGTATCGGTCCGGATTTTATAAATAATTATTATTTTATAATACCCCACATCAATTGATTACCCCGGTTCTAGTGCGAAGTCGCATCTGATACGGTTGATAGGATCCGTTTCACGGCGCTCTGACGTTTATCCGCCGTGATTTGCTGGTCGCCAACGCCGCAGATCTTTGCCCGGAGAGGCCAGACCGTCGCATAGGATGATTGTTCATCCAACCCGGCGAACTCCGGAACACACACGGTGCTTGTGAACGTTTGCGCTCGATTCGAGAGACTGGGGGTTCGCGGAATCCCCAGAATGGCCCCACCCTCGCTCGACCCTGCAAGAGTTATATTCGAGCGCTCGCACGTGCCTGTCGTCCCCCACAGCACTATGTCATTTCTCAGATCCGCGGAGAGCTCATGTCCTCTCCCTCCGCAGCTCCGCATGCTCGCATGATCACATGATCATCACCCCATTCTCGCCCTCTACCCGCGATTTATAGTCCTATAACATAACTACATTCTTTGTTCACCGAATGGAAGAGAATTCCGCTTGTTCCGTCCCCATTCGCTCATTCCGTCGCCCGTCCGTCCACCGATCACGCGCGGTCGCAACGTTGCACCCATCGTTTACGACGCCCATCCTCCTACACGTGCCCTTATTCAAGGTTCCATCGTTTGTCTTCCATCCCTGTCTTCCTCTTCCCAGCTTATCTCCAAGTTCCTGGCACAAAATGGAAACCCCACCGGGAATGAATCTCGAAATCTTTTATGTCATGTTCTCACTCCCAGCGCCAGATAGAACTGCTTGAGATGATCAACGCCCAGATGCACCTCGATGCTCAAAAATACCGAAATAAACTACGTTGAGCGAGTAGCGTGAAGAACTCGGAATCAATACCTCACTTCACCGTCGTCTTGTCCGTGTCGTCTGGAATTTAGACGTCTCCCTGCGCAACCGTCTGCAAATCACATTCTTCAGCATTTCGGATATTCGCCGCTAAAAGGGTATAACCCACCTGCTTGCCCTTTCCCTTTCAATCTCCCTCCTTTCCACTTCTTCTGCACTCAACACCTCAAATCGCGTCCTGAATTCCTCGGCTTCTGACCATTCTCTCCACACACTTTTCAGCGTTTTTGGTCCCCTCCCATCTTTCGGTGTCCGTCCCCACCCTCCGAGACCAAGACCCGTCTTATCTTTCATCACACCCACGGACGCGCCTGTCCCCGCTGTAGGCCCTTCTGTTGTGGAAGACGCTGGCTCGCGTTCTCCAGCAATGACACCCCATTCGATGGCATCTTTTTTGTGCTTCATCAGCTCTTCGTGCACTGCATGTGCTATAAGTGGAACCGCTTCTCCCGAAAGACCAAGCTCAGTGCAGAGTTGTTGCGAAAACGCCTCGGGTGTTAGCGGCGAAAGAAGATCCCACTCGATGTGGTCGAGGAGATGGTAGGTAGCTACCTGAACATCAATCTATGTGTGTGATGCACCAATGCAGCCGAGTCAGTGATCCTTACATGGCACCACGCTCAGTCAGGGTCAATCGCAGTGGGAAGGGTGCTGCGAGCTCGACCAAAAGAGGACTCACGCTCAGTATAACTCTGCACTCGGGAATCTCTTCGATATTTTCACTATCCCTACCCGTGTGCCTGTGAATGTTATCGTCCACTCCCAAATCCAACGAAGCAACACCCTCGTGCTCCTCGAGCTGTGCCCTAATTTGATTAGCCACGGTCTCGGCCCAAGGAACAATCGGCAGATCAAGGTCCATGCAAAAAATATTCGCGAATGTTTCGGGCTTGATCAACGTTTCATAGAGGTTCCAGACGAAACAGTCTCGAATCCTATGCGTGTCGGTCTCGAACTCCACACGTATAGGAACAAGGGATGTACGTTTCAGTGAATGGGTTTCGAGCGAGTCTGCGGATCTGTGCACTCCATCACATTAACATTGTCCAGAATAGACGTCTGGATTCCGTCAAAGTACAAGCGAGAGAAGACTCACGGATATTCATGTGCAGTGGGGCCAACAGGTTTGGGTTTGATAAATCGGGATGAGGGGATCAGACCCAAATAGCTCTGCTCCGGCTCGGCCTTTTCTGGTTGTACTGTTTTCAACTGCTGCTGCGATTGAACTTGGAGAGGTTGAATTTGAGGCGTCGATAGCCCGCTCCCAGAATGGAAAACAGACATCCCACTGCCCAACCGTGTCCTAGATTGTCGCAGGGCCGTCCGAGTACCTCCACTTGCGATAAAGTCCGAGTCGTCCGAGTCGATGGCACCCGCATCGGGGAACTCGTCCCCTGATCCCGGTTCAGTGTAGTTGACCATACCCCCGCGACGGGTAGAAGTGCGTGCAGCAGTAGTGGAGGCATTCAGGATGGGCTGCATGAGGAGAGATGCGCCTGTGCGAAGACGAGAGGGGTACGTAGAGTGGAGCGCTTGCGTGGTGACGGGGAGCGGATGCGGGGGTGGGTTCGGCACGAGTGGCGGCGGGGCAGGCACTACGGGAACGGGTGGAGGTGGCTGATACACTGCGGGGATGTACGCCGTCGGCGTGGGTGTCACAGGCGCGGCTTTCGCGGCGCGAGCGCGGGAACGCGTCCCAGTCCTAGGTGTCGTTGTCGACGTTGACCATGTGTGCACATTTTTGAGATAAGCTGAGGGCGTGCGTCGGGAGCGGCGGGACGGGGCGAGGGAGACGAACTGACCTTTGGAGGGTGTCTGCCCCGCTGCGGCGAATGGCTGGAACTGGCTCGTCGCGGCGTTGGAGAGCTGGGTGATTGTCTGTCTGAGCTGGGCGTCGGTGAGACTGGTCAAGTTCGTCGTCGGGTACGACGTCGACGCTTGCGGCGGTGTGTCGGTCATCGAGGGCGGAGCGAAAAGACGCGTGTTACATAATCACCCCGCTGGCTCCACTTTGCTTCGCGTCGTCCATGTTGTCGGCACTCTTCAAGAAGCGCCTTGCTCGAGCCTACTCGACCTCCCCCGGGCCAAATGAAGAGCTCTTACAGGCGCTGACACGGTGTAAGTCTCTTCAATCTTCCCGGGCGAGAATGCTAACACAAGCATTCAGACATGCAAGAGGAGAAAGGCGCTGCGTTCTCGAATTCGTACAAGGTCCGAGCTTATGCCAAAGCGATCAATGTCATTGGTCAGCAGCCCCGACAAGTCGAGTCGGTCGACCAAGTCAAGCATGCAAGTGTATCTTTCTCCTCGCGGTTGGCGCGGGTCTCATGCGCCTCTAGCTCGACGGGATTGGCCCACGCATTGCAAGCCGCATAGACGCCTTTCTCTCTGGAACTCCCTATGTCCGTGGGTGATTTGCCTCGGTCATGTCACACCTTCATACCCCTCCCACAATAGGAACCCCCCGCACCATCCAAACCAAGAAAAGCTACGAAGTCTCTGCAGGGAGAGAAGGGCACCAAAACTAAAAAGACCCTCGAAGAACTGCAGAGAGAACAGGTGGTATCCTCGTTGTCAAGTCTCAGTGGTATAGGGTATGCAGACCTGTCACCACCCACCCACCCATCTCATTTCCGCGCCCACAGATCATCAAAGGCTAACCTGCTCTACGACGCAGGCTGTAGATCATTTCAGGACCTCAGAGCACCACAATATACCGAGATGCTAAGCCGCCCTCAGCGGGCTTATGTCCAATACATGGTTGGCCTTGATCGTGTCACTCAGGAACAAGCATCAACCGTCCGTGTACGTGTCGTGTGAAACTCCTATTCCCCTATTGGTCCTCAATCTGTGCTTTGAGCCAGGATTTCGTGGCACAGAATATTTCAACCAAATTCACTGTGTTTCTAGCTGGTGATTTGTGAGTCTCGCATTCTTGTGCTCGAGGCTGATTTTCATCCTCCTTTCAGCCGCCGTGGTGCAACCAGTGGTGAACACATTGCACTCATCATCCTTCATCCTCAGAATACTGGCGTATTTCCACCTCAAGGCCCTCCAAGCCTCGATCGGACTATCAAACGAAAAGGCAATTACGAGATAATCCCCTCTCCCTTTGCAAATCATTCCGAGGCCAAGGTCAAGTTCGAGGGCCTACCGGATACTGCCACATTTTCCACGGAGATCATCTCGCCATTGGAGTGCCGAGGTCTTCTAGCCACTACTATCGCCACCGGCACCCAAAAGTGGGATGGCATCATCAGAATCCCTGAGCGCACCGAGACCGAAACCGAGGGAGATGGGTGGGAAACGAGAGACAAGAGAATTCAAGCTGTCCAAGCGCATCAAGGTCGATTTTTCAGCGCCGAGATATAGTTGAGTCAAATGTCTTTGTGCGTAGCCGGTGACTCAACTGTGATGTTAGCCATGTCCCACGTCAGTGCGCAGGTGCCGCTTTGATAGCGCTGACAGGGGATCTCCAATTCAATCTTGCTATACGAAAAGCTGCTTCTCAACTCGGACTCCGTCTGAATGAATACGGGCTGTGGCGATGGCGAGAAACTGCCGAGACGGCTGGTGTTGATGAAACCGAGAAACAATGGAGTATTGAGCAGTACGGTGGATATTGGGAATTGGTCGCTAGTGAGAGGGAAGAAGATATTCTCGAGGCTATCGGGATGGACTGGGTAGCCCCAGAAAGGAGGAATTTTTCTAATTTGGACAGGAAACGGAAGACCCAGAAGGGTCTCTGATCTGGTTCGTCCTGCTTTAGCTGCAAGGGTAATTAGGTTGCACTAATTGTAGCGTATAGTTTATGTCTTCTACTTTTTAGTACCATATGCTTCTTGTCTTATGGGCAGGAAGAACTTCCACGCTTTCTATTCCCTCCACTCTATCTTCTCCGTTCTCGACTCTCTTGGCCAAGTCCCAAAGATAAAAGTCAATCAATACGCTGCTGACCTCTCCCCATGGTTCGCTTCGGTCGCGTCTAAGTTTTAAAATCTCGTCTCTAATTCGTTCAACACTGACAATGCTTGCTGCTCTCAAGCTGATCTCTTCTGCGGATCCCGGCATGATGTACTCGCCATTCTTCAACTTTTCCCGCAGCAATGGCGGATACACGAGTATCCCAAGGTGATGGAGGATCTGGGGAACACGGTAGTCCGCGAACATGGTCAGAGCAGATATACAAGCGCCGGGACCGCACGGAAAAAGGGGGTGCGGGGAAGAGGCATCTTCGGGGAAGAAGGCGGCCCACGTTTCAGCAACAAGAATCTGGGCGCGCTTCCAGAAGAACACTAGTCCACGACCGTGATGAGGAAACAGAAGAGAAAAATAGTGGTCACGTACCCCGACGTCCACCGAGGGGCCGATCGTCTCTGAAGGAGGGGAACGTGTCGACGACGGTCTGGACGAGTTCCAATACCGTTCCTCGTCCACGCCGGGAGCTCTGAAAAGCATCTAAGAAGGCTGCGTACGATCCGCCAAAGTTCTACGTACGCTAGTCAGATGCGTGATCGCCCACGAACCCGATGGATGACGTACATTGCATAGGATAGAGCCGACCTGCCTCATGATCGCAATTCGTTCCTTGAGTAACGGCACTTCCTCTTTTGACGCTGACGTAGCACGGAAAACGTACGAGATCAACGCGTCGGGACAGAGCACTTCGGACGCATAAAACGTCGGATCAGTGATCGGAATGTTTTCTTCGAGAGCTGCGCGACCGTCATGTGTCTACTGACGCCCTGCCAGGCGTGCAAGACTTACCCCGGTTCAGAGCGGCCACGAGACTCCAGTACCCTGTGTGGACACCACGTGTCTCGGTGTTCCAGCCCTTCCGCCATTCTACTCCGTACCGATCCGTGCTCCCGTCTCTTTCCGACCAAAAACTGAAGTTGAGCGACGAGATGAGGAAAATCCAGTTGAGACACTCTTTTGTGAACGGGTCCGTGGCAGAGTATGGTTCGGGAGGACACATGTGTAGAGGATGGGTCCGCCATGTCCGTGGCGTGTAGGCCTCTACGAACATCCTGAGCGAGATCTTGAAGTGTCCTCAGTAGACCAACGTACAACGTCGACGTAAACACGTACATATTCAGCAGCCTTTTTCACACCACGATCACTAATCTGTACAATGTTCGTCTCCTATGTGGGCTTATATCTATATCCAGAGCAATTTTGCAGAAGGGAATGTGAACTCACCGAGAGGGCGTATTCGCAACTAGGGACGACCGGGTTGATGACCCTCACGGGTAGCTGTTGTATCGATTCTATAGTGCAAAACGTCTGTTTGTACAACGAGGCCCAAGTGACGGTCGACGGCATGCTGGACCACATTATTGATAGTGCCATGCAGAAGCGTGGGTTTTGGGGGGCTTTATAAACGGTCACGGGAGGTTCCGCTCTAATTCCGGAGTATAATGGTTCAGAAACCGCTCACCGTTGGGGGCTAATGGACGTGGTATGCTCGAAGCCTGGCCTAGGCTTTTAGCACGAAGTTGCCAAACGTAGAGAATTTTAAAGTTTAGCGCTTTAGCCTTTTGCGCCCAAATAGATCTCAGATCCCGCCCTTCAGCATACAAACGCTCAAACTCAATGTTACACGACGACAAATAGACAAGGAAGGAAATATATGTATATGTTACAGTGCGAGTAGTCTGGCTCGACCCTACTTGCTAGACTGAGAGCTTCGGCGTACGGGGACAGCCTGTTCCCCACGAAGTACTTGTGCTCCGTGTTCCTTGACGTCGGGCTGACCAAACATCTAATAGCAACCATCAGATCGCGGCCATCCTTGATAAACAGCAATGGCGTAATTTACCTTGCCGCGGATCAACTGTTATTAGTACCGCACGCATCGAGAAATGCGTCAGCAAATCCGACAAAGAAGAACCGACGTAATCAGAGCGGTCTTACCCTGGAATAACCTGATGTGCCCCGGCCATCTTAGAAAGAATTTGACGTGGATACGATACGAAAAAGACTGACCGTACACTTTCCCCTTGAACGTCGGACTCTGAGGGGAGGGAAGCTCCACGACGTTGATGTTTGGGTCATCTCGGTTCACCTCGGATGGCTTCTTGATCTGGTCCGCAGGCACATGAATGCTTCCATCCTTGGGAGGTGCGGAAGCTGGTAGGAACTCTACTAAGCAAAAACTTGAACAAAATGACTTCCGCGGGTGACATACCTTGTTGAAGAGAAGGATCCGTTGCAGTCGACGGGCCGGCAGCAGAAGACGGCGATGGTTGGATGTGCTGCTCTTCCGTCTCAACGTGCGGTGCGATATCGCTAGTGTTTTCTGCAGACATTGTCATTTGGCTGACCGTCATCTAGGAGACGATTTCAATGTTCGTGCGCGGCACGTGATATGACATCACAGTTGGATAAATACTACTACAGAACTACAGGAGAATCTAGCGATACATAATGACGCATATATATAACGGTCCGCTTCAATAGTAACACACAACGTCCAAAGGCGTTCAAAGAAAAAGAGTGAGATGCACCAAGGGTGCCTAACGTGGTTCTTCTATGAAGTATATAGAAGCTCAGGCGTTGCAGCGAGTTCCTCGGAAGAGAGTACGGATGGCGAACCCGAATCACAGACTCTCAAGCCTGTACCATCGTCGTTCCAACGATCAGTAGTTAATCGAACGGGTATAACCATTCTGAGGTCCTTGAAGGGTGATTTCAAGGGGTCAGGAGGCGTCATGGTGAGCACCAGATAGTCCTGTGGTTTTCGTTCAAGTAAACTGCGATTGCATACAAAATGGATGAGCATACCCGTACGATGAACCCACTAGCTCTGAACCCCCCGACTGTGACCTCATCACTGATGAAAATGTCGCCAGAAAACGCCACCCAGACTGCCCCGATTCCCTTTAGGTAACATCAGAATAATGTGCCAAAGGGCTTCAACTTGAACACGCACGGATTCTCTAAATGCACCTTCACCGATACAATCTACTCGCCATATATTCGTTTTAGTGTCTAAAGTGAGAGCGTTTCTAAAACTATGGTCAGAACGGCAAAACTCGACAATTCCATTGGTCACTGCTTACCGGGCATCTACAGATATCTGTCGCATGAGCTGAATCCGTGTTGCCCGTCTCTTCGGAGCGATTAGACCGGCCACAGGAGCGAGTGGCAAGAAGCCAAGTAAAGAATCTACATCTGAATGGAACGATAGATGGAACGGAATGGGCCGACGAAGGCAAAATACTCGTGTCGAGGGGATGTACAACTAATGCGATTATGTTATCACTGAACTGAATCAATAAAGATGCTGACAAACAAACCTTGGTTACCAGTTCTCGCATCCCTCGTCGATTGGCTTTAGTAGTCGAGGAAAATAACTTCCATTGAGTCGTTTCCGCAAAACCACCGCTCAATGCAGTTGTGAGAGGAAGCGGAGCAGGTATTGACACAGGTGGGCGAGTACGAGGGAGGTATACGAACGGCGTAGAGATAGCCCTGTGCAGAATGATGAATAATGTGAATGTAGACACGCATCACGTATCAACGTACCAAACATCTCTGCGGAAGAGCGTGTTGACTAGATTGGAAACATCATTGGGTTTGACCACGATCGCGCTGACACTGTAGCGGACGTTTGCGTGGAACCCAGGGAACCCTGAAAGATGGGCTTGAAAACTCGGTGGTAAAAACTAGTAGTAGTGTGACACGTGAGTGCCACTGATTGATTGACGTCGCTCAACCTATTCGGACAGGCAACTCACATACATCTTTTCGCCATCGAGATAGGTTGTGGGGAGCGAGAAGCTGAACTGCAGCGAATTGGGACATGGTGCGCGTTGAGCCCTGTCCTTAACCCAGAGCATGCTCTTGTTCAAAAATAACCTGACGGTAGACGTTCCGCCTTCAGCTACCTCTTCCAGATCCAGGATACCCTCTACCTGAGGGTGCAGTCATAAGATCCCGCTCCGATCCAAGAAGGTTGACTTACCTGCACTTCGACACTGGTGATACCCTCGGTCTTGCTGATTTCCACTGCACCTTGGACGGAGGCACCAAAACCATAAACCGGAAGCGTTGCTTCATCCTGGCCAACCAGTCTAATACCCAGGTTACCACTCTTCGTCTGTTTGACAAATGAACATGGTAGTCTGTTGGGACGGAGCCGAGGGTTGAGCGCCAGTCGGTACTCGTGTGCTTGCGGTACAGCGGTGTATGTCGGCGAAAGGAGCCGCGATTCAGGAGGAACGCATTCAAGAAGACTCACAGTGAGCATGAGAGTGTCCTGGCAAGCTGCAGAAGGTCCTACCCGGAGACGGGCAGTGACGTGTGATTGATTATGTTCTTCACCATATGGTCCGGTTGCAAGCTATACATAAAACCTTGAGCTGCAAGTTTCCCACTCCACGGGATTTGAACCTTTCAATATCGACCATGCGTAGATTCTCTGAATGACCAGATCACTTGATGCACATATAGATGCGTGGTCAAATATCATGATGACCTTGATACAATCATTGGTCCATATGTGCTTGTGGGAGACTGTTGGGAACTTCGTTTGAACAGTGCGTACGTAAGACTAATCATAACCGGCTAAAATCCTCCCTTGCCACGCGCCCGAGCAATAGAGCCCTGCACACCTTTAATGATGCCTTTTACCCCACTCCCGACCCCCGTCGAGTCCGTCAATGGATTTCCATCTCGGTCGAGATATATTCCGTCCTTCTGCAGTTCGTGAAGATGTGTATTCTGCACCCTCCTGATGGTATCCCGCCAGTCTTGACAAACCGCCGGGT
>JBBPLF010000015.1:38389-140735 GCA_038089615.1 Aureoboletus auriporus
TCACTTCCTGGCTGTGGTACCAAGACTGTGTATCTAGCGGGTGTCAGTGTGACGCTGTTCGCCAAAGTCTCTCGGCCAAACTTACCCTGGTTTCCATTACCGGCGATGCCCACAGCATCGTCAATGATCATCAATTTGACCTTGATCACAACTCCAGATTAGAACAGGTCACAACGCCGTCACCATACATACATGGCAGTTGCGTTTCTGTGCAGACGCGTTGATCGGTTTGATCTGGTCTTTTCCTGAAGAAAGATCAACGGTGATCTTATCATCTAACCGGTGAAGCTCACCAGTGTACCAGTAGAATCTAAGCCTCTCCTTCTCCTCCGTGTTCAGCTGTGCATACATTCGTTTCGAGACTTCTTCGTTGATTCCTCCTTGTCCGGGCAATACTTCTCCCCCATCATTATATCCAACATCTATGTATAGCGTGCATTCGATCCCACGACGCACCGCATTCAAAACGCCTTCTACCACTGGTACCGCGTTGAAGGTTGGTGATTGTATGAATACATTCTTCTTTGCATACTTCAGTCCTGCAAGCCAGGCAGAATCTTGAGCATTCAGTATTGCGCTCTCCGGATTGCCCAGTTTTCCGTACGGCGCACGATTCAAGAGAACCATAGGACATTCCCCGTGCGGTGCGTGAAAGATGTGTGGCAGGTATTCATCCGCAGGTGATTCAGGCAGTTCGTATTCGATTGTCCCGTGTGTGTCGGGCTGATTGTCTGCGTCTGGAATCAAGTATATCAAGATTCGAGCTAGTTCGAATGTAAACAGAGACCTACTAAGATGTTCAGTGATAGTCTGATATCTGCCCGAAATGAAGGTTTTGCTATCCGAAAGCGCATCAGAGGGGGGTTCTTCGTTCCTCGACCTGTGGTAAAGTTCTGCGCCTTTCGTTCCATCAAGGAGATGCATCGATGCATATTCATTATCCATTCCGAACTTGTAGCCACCCTCGGGTACTTCGAATGGTCGATCCAACAGAGGCAGCCTCGGGTTCATCGGCCTAAACCAACTGAGGAGGGCCATGTCGTAAAAACCATCCACGATAGGGCCTTCGAGGTGCACCATCATCTCCATGTTTGCACGATCTTGGATATTATTCGAGTTCACCAACGCCAGCTTCCTGTCAACGATCATGAATTTACAATGAAAGGTTCCCAGCAAAGGTCTTGGGAAAATCGTAAGTTATCCAGTCAAAACTTCTTATCTGATACGTCACTCACTGGTGAAAGTTCACGAGCTCGAAATCTAGCCATGGCATCTCATTTCTCCTTGGTAGTTTGACTTCATCACTCAACCATTCCTCTTCTCCGACGAGAACATGGCTCTCTGCTAACATCTTGAGATTCGCGCGGTCATAAATCATCTTTACGACCACTTTCTTTCCCCGTTTTTCCGCCCGCCTCGACAGCTCTTTGAAGGCCTCGCAAACGTATTTGGACGCCTTGGATGCTTCCCAATAGTTTGTAGCAAGAAAAACTTCGTGCTTTGCGTTGACGATACAATCATAATAGTGTTGCATGATATCTGGGATCCTGAGAATCTTTAGTTTGGGTATCACACATTGCGGTGGAGAGAGTCCTACAAAGATATTATGGACAAGTTCACGACTCCTCTGGATGCCAAAAGAGGAGGGGATACGACACCAGCCCAAGGGTTGCTGTCCAGTGTAGCCAGGACGTCCACGTAAATCTAAACATACACGATCGTCTAGTGCCGCCTCCGACAGACGATGCGACATCGTACAATACCTTTAGAAACAGATCGCTAGGTTGCGAACCGAAATCGCCACACTGAGCAGCCCGGTTGAGATCCTCTTGAGTGGGCTCGATCACTTGAATGCGTTCCACATCCTTCTTTCTTGTGCTTTGGAAAAGCCCCTTGAAGGTCTCCAGATAATCACTACTCTGATGCTTGCCATGCCCGTTGCCGTAAAGAGTCTTGGCTAGATGACCCGGAGATACGGATTCCGGGTCGTGATCTGGTCCGTCGGTCGCGCTGGCGAACGCAGCCGTGAGCGTCTTGTTTGAGTGGACCAGTGCGTAGACCCTCTCTGAGATGGCCATCGTTGCTTGTGATAATCACCTGGCAATGGCAGTGAAGTTCTTGATCACGTACTGGTACGAGAGTCGGCTCCAACTGCCGGCGTCTGCCACCCTGATACGCCCGTTGCCAAAGCAGTGTTCCGCAGATGCGCTGGAACTTCGATATTTCAATTGCCCCAGGAACTCTATTAGCAGATTTGAACTTCGTAACGGTCATGAAAGTAACTACCATTAAAATGTACACATAAATACTGTATAATGCCGAGCGAAACCTCAGGCTCGTATAATTTAATATCTTAAATAGATGATCAATGGATGGTATGTTGTTAAGACCTGGAAGGGTGCGTGACCAAACGGATGGGAAATGCATGATAAAGTTGTGGAGGGATGGATTTCAATGGGCCAGGGGGGGCGAGTAATGAAAGCACCAAAAAATCCTGATGCGCACAATGTTCTAATTAACAGAGTCCTAAAGTATGCAGATAATACTCACCCTGACTTCGATCACAGAAGCAGTAAAGCTAGAATATTCAATCGGTTGTTCGCAATGAATTTCACCATCCCAGCTCAAGGTCGCCGAGCTCTCCGAGATAGGCTCGATAGTTGTTATGGGATTGGGGAATACCCTGCCTATACCGAGAACTTCTTCTCGAACATCCTTCCAATGCCTAATCGATACGGTCGTCCGTCGGAGAAGGAATACATGGATTGGATTCTCCAGGCTAGTATTGCTTTGTTTCACATACTTGGCAACGCTTCCTAAAAATGACGTTGAAGAGCAGAATGAAACGTGAAATGGTATTGTCTCCGACGACGAGAAGACTCGGACTGAAGGTATAAAGAGCTTGCGAAAAGAGAGCTTAACTACAGTGAAGAAGATCAGCACAGTACGACTCACATGGCATTCAGCAACAAGTGGTTCGCCACCTTCACTCGAGGGCATTTTTGGAACGACCATTCCCCATATCTCTTCTTGCCATTCTTCCGGGAATAACTTCATGGTGGAGAAAGAGGGGGGTGACGGTCTGGGTGGACGAACCCGGGGGCTATATCGCAAATATGCAGACAGGCACACGTCCCTGGATAATTTTAGATTAGTTTGAAGTCGTCGATTATACGTGTATGCTGACTTTGTTCGGGAGAAAATTGAACCTGTGACTTTCTGGACTATAATATTTAGCGAGTGCACAATAGCCACTCGACATGGCTCCGTGATAGACAAGGAGGGCGGAAGACGACGGGGGCGATCAAGATCTTTGTCCCGATATGTGGAAGGGAAGGACATTGAAACAGGTAACAAACTGGGGCAAACGTCGGTTGGGTCGTTTCTCCGCCACAGCAGGCACTCCTTGGAGAAAAGAGTATGCAACAGTATTCCCGCTCTTGCTTTCACCCGAATTTGTGCCTCCAACTATGTCCAGGATCAAAAAGGCAGCAAGTGGAGAGAGGACGAGATACGAACCGTGACTTCTACGGAAACAATTTTTTGTCTGTTTGCTGGCGCAAACTCACCATGCACAGTACTGCATAGCCCAAAAGTAGGTATGCCATCCTCCTCCCGACAACCTCGCAACGTGAGAGACATGCCATGTTCTTCATACGTGAAGGCGCAGTTTTCGCGAGAGTAATCTGCCTGTCTTGGCGTCCTTTGTATACATTGCTCTCCGGGTAATGGTGTCGAAGAGTAATCAGGTGGGATGGAAGGTGAATAGTCTGGAAGATCTATATCGGTGAATACTTCCATAGTTCGGAACAGAAGGAGAAGCAACCGCAGTAATTAGCAGACTCGAGCGGGAGATAAGTCTCGTGGGCTCGTATAGTATATATGAGGAACAGCATGCGGCATCATGATGAACCGGTGGTCCCTGTGAACGCCGTGTGATCAGGAACCACTGCCAGGCAATGTCGAGTGGCAGTGACTGACAGTTTCACCGAGACTACCGGCGCACGTTGATGGCAGCTGTGTACCGCGCACAAAGTAACATCGCGCGTATCATCCGAACCCGCACTACCTTGGGCTCGGACAAGCACAGAAATTTGATCCCTAAGAAGTTATGTACTTTAGTACTTCAATTGGCTCCTCCTATGTATCATGATGGCGGCGGTGCTAATCAGTGGCGAACATTTCGTAACTATGTCAGCTGGCAGCCAGCCAGCATCTCAAACCCGTGACAGCACAGCGGCTATCAAGTAATACTCGAATCTTTACTCAGGCTGTAGCCCAACGAACTTAATCTGTGTTCTTTCGCACTGATGGCCATAACCGACCATTCGGAGCGCTCGATTATTATGGGAAAAAGGAAGCACTGGAACTTGCAACTCGCAATGCGCCATATTTTTGAATTTGAAATTTGATGTCTTGTACCTTGAGAAGGAAAAACAAACACAGCCTGTTCACGTTTCTTACCCGCCGAGTCACTCGGCTCCACTTCTGCTATTCTTCCGCACTTGCCCCATTGTGACCACCATCAGAACGAAAATGATCTAGATGCGGATCTTGACATGAGAACATGAACACATATTTCACACCATCATGGTTGACATTGTTGAGTCGCTCGAGAATGTAATAAGATGTGACGATCCCTTGCTGACTCCGATGAGGGATCAGTGAACACAGGGGTCATATATCCTCCGAAAGGCAACAAGGTGAGTCGGGGCTTAGCGCTTAGCGCTTAAGCTTGGTTTTGATCGTGTCATAGCCCATCATTTCCGCGATGAAAGATGCTGCCAGATCACCTACAGCCTATTGGCCATCGGCTCGTGAGGCTACTTGAACTCCGCTACGTCAAACGCCAAGCTGCAAATACTCGCGACGTCCCGCAGTTGATTGAATAAGCTAGTACATTCCTTGGTGTAAGGAACGTTGATTGTAACCGTGACTCAGTAAGGAATTCGCATGTTCCGCATGTTATGTATTCCGATCAGAGATTCGCGAAGTTCTTGTGAGTTTACCTTCACACTCCACTTTATCTCCCCTTGTGATACCTTCGTCAATTACTATCAAATCCTATAGCTACTTGCAAACAATAAGCAAGGGTCTATCGTAAAGTAGTGTGGGGTAAATCAACTTTTTGCGTTGCCGGTGGCACACGCACACTCCGGGCCCTGATGATAGAAGTACACAGAACGAACTGCATATCCGAATGAGTCTCTCATAATAAATTAAGTACCACTTCAAAACTTCAAGCTTCAGGTTCGGGGAATGCAAGCTGTTCGAGCTCCGAGGAGTCTAGCGACAGGCCGGGCCCGGTCCATCAACGGACATCATGTGTTGTGATGAAGTAGCAGTCTAGGGAAACATTAATGAACTGCATAAGCCAACAAAAGAAAATAGACTTACTGCAGTCTGGATCGATAGCACTGGAGGCATGGGTATGGGCATGGGCAAAATGTGCAACTATGAATCGACGACCGTATCATGATGTTCCGTATTAAAGAACTGCGTCGTTTGACCATGGATCTGTCACCAGTCGTATTGGACAGGAATGTTTTACACTTAGAATTGGAGACTTGAGTGGTTGCCGAGGATAAATTGACAGAACAATCAAGTCCTGTGTAGAGAAAAGGTAAATATACAAAAAAAGAGCTCGAGAGGATGTTTCTACCTTTACGGAAATTTGATTGGTGAAGAAACTGGGAACGGTGACATCTTCACCACATTTAAGTACCCCATCCCAATCAAGTGAGTCCAAGCCTTCCCCGAGGGGGTGCCGTAGAAATGCATGATGACTTGAAGGCAACGATTGTGAAGGTTGCATTTTCCCCTCGCCGAGGATGAGACTCTCCGCAGCATATTGTCCATGTATGGTGACATGGACTTGTCGGACTAGACATATTTTGATGACTGCCCCTCCGTGCCATTTTTCTGGACGATCGCCTTGGCCTTGCTCAAGGAATGGAATGAGTGACGCCGGACTACCACGAATCTGTAGATGGAACGGTATTGCATCTGAGAGGGCATATGTCTGCACAGAAGGAATGAATAACTAGAAGCGTCGGATAGTTGAGCACGATTTACTATCGCACATATGAATGAATGGCTTACGAGACATTCAACGGGTGCCAACTTGGAACCCTGTGACATTGGTACGGTACAAATAACTTCATGCCATTCTTCAGGGGAGGTCTTCACGGTAGACATGAAGGGAGAATCACTGGAAAGCATAGGCAGATGCGGTCTATTTCGCGGGCGGTACACGAGAGGCACCTTGACACTGAAATGAACCATAAACAAAGCCCTAGGTCATGCAAGGGCAGAACTTACGCTTCCTTTCCCTTCAAAAAGGAACGCAACCGACATGGACGTAACAATTCGACAGTCAGAGAGTAAGAGCACTGGCAGGCCGCGTGAGGTTCATTACTCTCGAAGGTCGGCGGCAAGGCGCGCGCCCGATCTCCCGGGCCATCATCAAAGGTGAGTGGGAACTTGACCTTAAATGCGATGGTCCCGGGACAAGGTTGTGCATGAGATGCACTCCACAATACATGGGTCGCGGAAAGAAAAGTAGTCGAGACAGGAGGTCCAGAAGGACGAAGTATAAAGTGTCCCTCGACCTGAGAAGTCATAAGAATCCCGCTTGCAACATATACAGGTCGCCACTCAAACACTCACCTTTAATACTACGGACGTTAAATCACTCGTGTTCAAGTTGAGTGTCACGTCCCCTTGGATGACATCGTTCCGACCGTATATAGGGTATACACTGCCGGGATATTGTTCTCTAAGAACAATAGTAAGGTGATCTGTTATTCTACGGTATGAGCCCGTAATAAGAGGCCGCGAACAGGCATGGCGAGTGAATTCGATGGTCTGCTCTCCTGGCAAGAGCTCACTGGAATAGTGCGGTGTGGGATGGGAGGGCGTGTATGGAGGTGTGAGAGTGTCGTATGAGTCCATCTCGAGGTACGACTCAAGTAGTTTGAACTTTGACTCACGGGTGCCACAACAACGTTGAATGTCCCAGTATATAAACATTTCATGGCGTGTACGCGCGGCGTATCACTCGACGAGTCAGATCTGCAAAGCAACGGCATCGCCTGAATGCGCCCGCGACTTATTCATCACTGACTCGACTGTGAGTCACAGGCAGTCATTGGATCTGCCGGCCTATCATTAAAGTAATTTAAAGGGGCGCGGCTGCCGCATTAGACGTGATCCTGTGCCTCACTCAGTACATTGTCACACGGAATTTAAAAAAATAACCGGGATAGCAGTACTTCACGCAGTGTACATACTCGCTGATTGTGCAGGGCGATACGAGAAAATCAAATTATGCATCTGCATCCGACTTTTCATCCTTCGAATTCACACTGGGTCCAAGATCAACGACAGTGTAAAAGGAAAACGTTTTGACTTCAGGGGCCTTTGCCGTCCTGGATGGGGTGCCTGCGCCATCCTCAGAAGGCAAAGGGTCATCGGATCGGTATGTGTACGATATCATCATGTTAAACTGTGTAGCCGATCAGTGCAAGCTCGTCGAAAGAGGAGCATACTACAAACTTTGATATTCCCCTTGACACTGGGTTTGACATTCACCTCACCTCCCACGACGGTTACGTTTGCCCTCCTTTCCAGAACGCCTACATTTTTGAGGCGATTACGTGGTTCCTTGTCCCTGACCCCCCTGCCAGTATCTCCAATGCCAATGCCAAGTTCATCGTCGTCCATTCCAAACATGTCGTCGTCTTCGTCGTATTCCCATGCCTCTGCGAAGGCTGCAACAGAAAACGGGGAGGTTGGTAGTGACACCTGATACGAACGTCCGTCTGCGACTCTTTGGGGAGATAATCGCACTTGGATTGGATCGTATAAAGGGTTGGTCAGCGCGAGCTGAAAGGAGTTGGTTGTTCCGGCGTGTATAACACCACCCTTGGTATCTGAACCGGAACTCGGAACCTTGCCCACCACTCGTTTGGCTGCCATTGTTGGAAGAAATCTGACAGTAATCGCCGGCAAGTAATTGGCTGCCACAAGCTTGATCTTGTAGCGCACGGACTGCGCCTTTTGTTCCGGCTTGATCAGTATGTGCCTGCACGCTGGACATCGCTTTGAGACTTTCGCATGCAGGGGTATCCGATGTGGTCGTAGGTCGCTTAAACATAATTAATTAATTATTCTTCCCCAAATCATTGAGATTACCTTGACCGCGGTGGCGTTGTCCAGCTGTTTCCCCACCGTTGTTCAAGCTTGGCTACCTCTTCAACAGTTTCCATGTATCTGAGAAGTTCGACATCCGTGTCATCTCCACTGCCACCAAGCTGACTGAAAATAGCAGTTTCCACCCTGCTCTTGTATTCGGGCATCTCATCCTTGTTTGCTGTTCTATCTCGACCGGCACGGCTACGGCCAAGTGGGTTATACTTGCCGATCCCGGGAATATCTCGCGCGAGCGCAGCGGAGGCAGCGGCTGTGGCAGACGATGTGTGTAGGTGATGAGACGATACTGTTGGCAAATGCGATGAAGATGAAAGAGACGATGTACGTAAAAAAGGTTCGAAATGTTCTTTCAAGCGTTCAAATTCCAATGACTCGGGGGCGGAATCTTCGAACTTCTGCAATTGCGCTAAGGCGTATCACATCAGCAAGAGCGTTCCAGGTGCTAATGTCACTGACCTGCTAGCCCAGTCGGTTTCTCAAATGTGATGTTGACTTCAGCCGAATCCCATCGACAATGACCACAATACAAGAAGTACGGAGCTTCTCCGACATTACTGAGCGAAGCTGAGGGCCGACCATCGTCATCTGGGGGGTCGGATGCTACCACGGACAGAGTGGAACGACATATGGGGCAAGAGAAACAATTGCGTGCACATCTGAAGATAATGAACCTGGATATCTACACCAATCAAAGATGACTGACCGGTTCCTTTCCGCCCTTACACTAGCACTGGGAACCTCGAATAAACAATTTGGGCAGTAATAGCCACTGACTTCAACAGTGACGCATCGATTGCATCGGACGGCATCGCATTCTTCGCAAAAATAAAGGTTGTGCAATGGGTGAAAACTTGCGGACGAAGAAGCCACTGTCGGTGGCGGTGGAGTCTGCAAGCTTGACCCCGACATGCAAGGGCAGTAGTACTGGATACTTGGCCACATCTCGTTGCCTTTTGGCGGGTGGAGAGAGAACACGCGGGAAGTATTCGCTGAAAAGTGATTTCGAGCCGGTAGTGACTAGTAGTACAAAAAGGAACGACGCGCTGTCGGGAAGTCTGTTTATTACGAACAAAATATTTCAACATCACAATATTTATTCTGTGGTGGCATGGGAACCAATACTGTACATCTTACATCTTCATCGTACGTGATTCTGTGAGTACAAATACATCAAGAAAGAGATCTGCATAGCTTTACACATCGTACGCAATCCTCGCACCAATGCAGGCGTACGGGTAGTTGTGTTGGTACCAGTTGCGCATGCTGCGTCTCTCAGCGATCTGCGGAATCGTAGCAAAGGATCCCCCCAACTATCGATGGATGCTTAACGAATAGAAAACATAAACTTTCTGAATGACGTACCACGACTTGATGATGGCCATCGAAGAAATCGGCGGAGTACCTAACAACAATGGTCACCACCTGAACGTGTGTAAATTGGATTTTACTCACCCTGGATACAGCTGAGACGGGACAAAGCCTTCAAATTTGTCGAGGATAGTTGAGGTCCATTCCCATACCCCACCGTTATGTCCTCGGCCGCCGTACTTCTCCAACCCAGTCGTAGCACTGAGCCAAGCTCCCATTAGTAAATAGGTCCAGCTACTCAACACGCGGAGTCACATACGGAATGGGATGCCAGTTCCTGAACCCGGTGTTCGAATTGCCCTCATAGCCGGATGCAAACTTATCCCAGAACACCTGAAGTTCTGGTTCAGTAGGGAGTCGGCCACCCTTGACGCTTGCATACACCGACAGGTTGTCGTAAGAAGTGGTAATAGGCCAATCCCAAGCGATTCTCATCGGCACAGGGCCATACAGCGTACGGACTTGAATGTCCCCGTTTGCCTGTTGCACCCAACTGGCAGGGAACTCGGCTTTGTCCTTCTCAGCATCCGAGTAGAACTCGAAAAATTCCCCGTTGGTAATCGGCCGCCAGGAGATTCTAAATGCATCAACTGAAACCCGGCGGGATGGACTCTCGTTATCCCAACCAAAGGCATGCCCTTCTACATCCAGTGCCTTGACAACATCATCGGCTTCGACGTCGTCAATACCGAGAGTAACAGTGGTACCGTCAATGACAACGGTAGGAGAAAAAGGCTTAGGAGCAGCATTCCATGATGCGACGAGTGATTCCCACGGGGGTATAGTGAAGCCCGGAGGAGGGATTGTTCCACTCCCAGCCCGCTGGAGAAGCATGTACAATAAAGTCTGATATCGGATCAAAACGACATCCTAAGATGAAGGAGAAAGTAAATACCTCAACATGTAGTCCCTCATGTTCATAGGTCATAAAGAGTACTCGAGCGATCTTTCTCGTCAATTGGATAGATCCAGTGGATATATCCGTGTATAGCTTTGTGAGCCGCTGACGTACACGATCCCTGAAGGAGAGGATTTTACTGAGCGATGGCCAATCTTCGTCGTGTTGCGGGACTTGGGAGTGAGCCTGACAACATTCGATTACCTCTTAAACCAGAAGGATGAAACGGAAACGAACATGGCACTGAGTTGGGTCATCCACGTTAGGGTCAATGCCTCTCTATTAATCGATGGTTAAGCGGTGTCTTCGGAAGGAAAGACAACCTACTTCAAAAATGAACTATGTTGCGAAAATGAGTACGAATCGATGATAAACAGCGACATGAAACCAACCTTGAATTCCTCGGGTTGAGTGTGAGGTTCTTGCAATAGACGAGAAAGATGAATGTCCAAGAATGTGGGAATGTGACCAAGATAAAACAAGCAGATGTGACGGAGGTCGATAGGCTTTTCGAAAAGCATAGACGACGGAATCATCCGCAGAGTGACGAAGTCCCATGCGTTCCATATGTCTTCCCAATCTCGCATGCTCGGAACACCAAACTTCTTACAGGTGGTTTCCTGCGTGGGTGTAATAGATGAGGGCAAAGGAAACATGAATGGTGGACGCTCCAGCAACCAAAGGGAATAGCGCGACGTGGTATCCGTCCAACGCTGGATAGGTCGCAAATTGGCAACGGTGAATAACGTATAGGCGTCCCTCTCCGAGTACTAAGAACTTGTGAAGATCAAAGATCTAGTCACGAGAAGATTTCTACCTTGACAGACATCTCAATCTTGACGAGCTCATCCTTGGAGAAATAAACCTCTTCCTCACCGCCTGGTATAGTGATGCGGTGAGGGTGCAAACACTTGTAGAATGCCTCATGGACACCTAGAACATGTGAATAACGCAGCCATGACTCGCGTTGCTTCGATACACTCACGGCTGCCTTCATCATAAGCGTTGATATATTGCCAATTATCCTGATCAAAGAGTTCTGAGTCACCGAGAGCGGTCCCGGCTGCCTTGAGGCCGTTCATGATGAAGTCTCTAGTAAGACCCTTGGGGTCATTGTAAGCGATCTCAATTTCCTCCCGACCGTTGTCATGATCTAGACCGAGCAGAAGAGTATCTCCAAGACCAGCACGTAATGGCAACGAGCGAAGGAACTGAGCATCTTCTCCCCGTGAGAAATTGCCAACAGAGGACCCTAGGAAGAGCAGATGAAGCTGCGGATGTGTCGAAGATGTCTTGGTTGTGTGGACATCTTGCCAGATGAGTTCTCCAGCAGGCGCTTGGCCGTCAACCATCTCCGTCTTCTGTAATCCCCCTTGGAGTATAAAGGCAACACCGTTTTCATAAGTCCCAAGCATTCCTTTCGCCTCGATCTTCCCCTGGATGGCGCAACCTACGTCCGAATTGAACAGCTGAACCAGAGTCCGCTCAATTTCTCGCTCTTGGAGATCGAGTGCATAGAATTTCACTGAAGGGATGGTAGGAGTTCCCGACACCAACCCGGCGAGAGCATGCAGTATGTGTGACGTCTTTCTGAGAGCACTATCATGTGTATCAGTCGACACCGAAAACAAAGAAAACGCGTGCTGAGCACTATATCACTCCGACAAAATGTCGTTACGAATGCCAGAAATGATCCAGATACAGAAGCTGGCCCTGACTCACCCTGCACCCAGCTCTATCAAGACTGGGGGTTGTGTGTTCCCACTGGCATCGCTTGACAGCGAACGGTTTTGCATGATTCGGACAATGTCAGAAGCATGTCCGCGAAGAATGTCTTCCTCTGCGCCAAAGAGGTAGTACTGTGGGGCATCCGTCGTAATCTTATCATAAAGTCTGAGACCGCGCTCGTCGTACAAAAGTAAGGTGGGTAATGTCTTGACGTTAAACGGTGCTTTGAGACCCCTAACGATCGTGCGAGAGACGTCCTGCAGAGGTTTGTCCCCGCCGTTTCCATAGTTTCGGATATCAAGGATGTGAACTGCGGCACTTGCGTCGCCCATAGTCGAAATGTGATTCAGCGGAACAAGGCCGGTTCTTGCTCGCCCTTTTATCGTTATGCCGACCAGTGTGAAGCGAATAAGTGCTGAAGTAAGCGGAACCCTATAAACGATTCAGAGTCTGCTGACACCTAGGAAGAATAGATCGACTCCAACTTAGATCCGACTTGGGGCCAAAAAGCACCATCTATCTCACGCCGTGGCCACGGGACTCATCTTGGCAACAGCAGGATGAAAGAAAATTCTCGATTGGGCTTCAAGGTTTCTCAATCTTGAGCAAGGTGGTGTGAATGCGCAGCGCTACTATAGTCATATACGCTGGCCGGCTTGCTGCTGTCAGACAAAGTTCTGTTGGCTAACGGAAAGGTGTTAAGACGGCCAGGTCGACTGAATACTCAGAAGACCTAGAGGACTTACCGGACTCATCGAATGTATGTTGCGATGATTAGAGATAGGTTCGTTATTGGGTGCATTTATTGATACATGACTTGTATATATACCTGGGCCAGGATCACGCGAGGATGGCGACATACACCATGTCGCCATCCTCACAGCCATCGAAAAAGCTCGTTTTGGAAACCGTAATAGGCCCTATGACTTGCCTGTGACTCCGTTTTTTTAGGTCGTGGAGAGCTACCGTCTCATCACCATGCACCTGATCTTGATGACTCGGAGATTCAGCACCATATGTGTTTCCCTCAGTTCCCTGGACCTGAAAAACTTACATCTTGGGGTGCTTCAGAGTCTCAGCGCTCAGCGCCATGCCAAGTTAGTACTTATTGTCGTGTTACTTCGAAGATGTTGTTGAGGAGCATGTGCAAGCCTGCAACCAAAAAGGTTTATCTATGGTTCCCTGCATGGTTCAAAATGATTGTGTGGCATTTATATTCTACCAAGTCGAGGTGAGATTCTAACTCCACTCCCATTGGTTCCCTGAGTCCCCCCAACGAGGAACGTGTGTATTTAAAAATATTAGTAATTGATATGGCCATAGGGGATAATACGACTGGCTATCAAGATGCATGGATAAAAAATGAAGACCAGACCAGAACCTAATCCACACCTGACGCAGATGCCCTAAATTCTCTAGCGAGCACATCCTATGAATCCTCATCTGGGACCTCCTCTACTCGGACAGACCGACTTCCAGGGCGTGAGGAATCGGGGGTTCCATTCTCAACCACTTCTTCGATATAAGCGCCGCCGTTGTCAACCAGCTTTTGCTCTGGTGTTTTTCCCATTGATGTCTTGCTTTTCTTCTTGCCACCTTTTTTCTTCGCAATGTCCCACTCCCACAATGGAATGAACGACTCAATCTGTCGGAAATGTATCAAACGATGCCCACGTGACAAGCGGTGCACTACTTACCACCCCGACATCGGCAAAGAGTTTTGGGAATATCCAGATACCTGGAGGGGCAGCGATGACGGTAATCACGTAGAATATTAGTCTCACGATCGCGAGTCCAAAGAAGGCAGCGATGAGGCCGAGCATGCCTACACTGATGTACCACACGCCGAGCCGCATGATGGGCGGCCAAAGTGGGAACATGACTCCGGCGAGCATAATCGCCACCATGAGCAGACCACCGGCATATGTCGTCCACTGGGATCCCTCGTAGAACCATGCAAAGTAGCCATCTTGCGCAAACGATTGTTGTGGTGTGACAGTGACGTGGCGTGGAGAGGATGACGATGAACCGGTGAGGTTTCCACGATCCACACGGAGGTAGAAAGCGTAAGGAATAATTGACGTTAGGACTTCTTCCGCCTCTGCTTCATTGGTCACAGTCGGGACGGTTTTTAGCTTGGAATAAGCTGGGGAGAGAAGGGCTTTGACGGCAGATTTTCCTGGTGATCTCCCGGAGTCAAGAAGACAGGGAACAAAGTAGAAAAAAAAACACTGGCACACCTTTAAAGTAGTCTACACGTTTGCCGTTGAGAGCTCCCACACGTATTTTCATACCAGATTTGCTACTCCGTAGGAATTGGGCTACGTTGCGAGCTTGTGGAGGTGCTCGAACCTGCTGTGCTTGCGCCGTCGACATTGTCGAATGCAGATTAGTGTTTGGGGAATCTGGCAAGACTCTGGTTAATTCACGGTGAAGTTGGAGGGTCGACCGGCCTGGTTGAATTTTAGAACAGATGTAAAGTACTACCCTGTAATAAGCAGCAGTAGAGTCGGAAGTTGAAAATGGTCAAGGCATCACTTAGTCATCAACGAACACTTTCTCCGTCGCCCTCAAGATCGACGATGAGTGTTACTTTTGTTCCACCGCCTCCGGGCATGCCGCCTCCACCGCCAGGCATGCCACCACCACCAGGCTTCGTCCAGCAGGCTTCCTCCCGTATGCATCCAGAAATGCTCGCCCAAAAATCGCAAAAATGGGTTTCGATGCAAAAGAAACGCTACGGCGAAAAGCGCAAAGGAGGTTACGTTGACATGGGTAAACAGGTGTGTGCAATTTTGTTCGTCGTTGCCCTCACCGCTAATGTGTTCTGAAGGATCTGCCTCCCGAACACGTCCGTAAAATTATCAAGGACCACGGAGATATGAGCAACAGAAAGTTTCGCAACGACAAACGTGTTCACCTTGGTGCGCTCAAGTACGTGCCCCACGCTGTCATGAAACTTCTTGAAAACATTCCATACCCCTGGGAGCAAGTCCGCGAGGTCCCCGTACTCTATCACATTACTGGCGCCATCACCTTTGTGAACGAAATCCCTCGCGTCATCGAACCGGTTTATCACGCACAGTGGAGTACCATGTGGCTCGCCATGCGCCGAGAAAAACGTGACCGTAGACATTTCAAGCGTATGCGCTTCCCTCCCTTTGACGATGAGGAGCCACCATTGGATTATGGTGACAACGTCCTGGATGTCGAGCCTTTGGAGGCAATTCAGTTAGAGCTGGATTCCGACGAAGATGCCGCTATTGTCGACTGGTTTTATGATCCGAAACCACTTGTCGATACTCCCGCCGTCAACGGTTCCTCATACCGCTATTGGTCGCTCACTCTCCCTGTAATGGCAAACCTTTATCGTCTTGGTCGCACTCTGTTATCGGATCGCCCTGATAGTAATGCAAGTTATTTGTTCGACAAGAAGTCGTTCTTCACAGCCAAAGCACTCAACATGGCCATTCCAGGGGGTCCCAAATTCGAGCCTCTTTACCGTGACATGGATGCGTTTGACGAAGATTGGAACGAGTTCAACGACATTGGCAAAGTGATTATCCGGAATCAAATTCGTACCGAGTACAAAGTTGCGTTTCCTCACCTGTACAATTCCTTGCCTCGGTCGGTTCGCCTGTCCCCTTACCATGTGCCGAAAAACGTCTATATCCGGACGGATGACCCAGACTTGCCCGCATTTTACTTTGATCCCCTCATCAACCCCATCTCCTTACGAGGGGCAACGCCGAAGAATACTCCTGTTGTCCCCCACGAGGATAAAATTTTTGGTCCGAATGGTGCTGATGAGGACGATTTTGAGCTTCCTGAAGAAGTGGAACCTTTTTTGGAGGAGAAACCTCTGGAAAATGACCTCACGGCAGATGCTATTGCTTTGTGGTGGGCGCCGGATCCGTACAATCGCAGATCTGGCCGGATGAGGCGCGCGCAAGACATCCCGTTGGTGAAGAACTGGTATCTTGAACACTGTCCTCCCAATCAGCCAGTGAAAGTTCGCGTCTCATACCAAAAACTCCTGAAGTGCTATGTCTTGAATGAACTCAAGAGTCGCCCGGAGAAAGCTATGACGAAAAAGAACCTATTCCGACAACTCAAGGCTACGAAGTTCTTCCAGACGACCAAGCTTGATTGGGTGGAAGCTGGTTTGCAAGTCTGCAGGCAAGGTTACAACATGCTCAATTTGCTGATTCATCGCAAGGTAACTGGTGCTTCGGTGTATAATCTAAGTCTTTTATTCATTTTGCATCATAGAATTTGAACTATCTCCACCTCGACTATAACATGAATTTGAAGCCTGTCAAGACGCTCACAACCAAGGAACGCAAGAAATCTCGCTTTGGAAATGCCTTCCACTTGTGTCGTGAAATCCTGCGGCTCACTAAACTTGTTGTTGATGCGCATGTTCAATTTCGGCTTGGCAATGTCGATGCTTTTCAACTTGCTGATGCTTTACAATACATTTTCGCTCATATTGGCGCGCTCACGGGGATGTACCGTTACAAGTACAAGGTCAGTTGTTATGACATCGACATGTCTTCGTTAGTTCATCCTCTGCCCTAGTTGATGCGACAAGTGCGCATGACCAAGGATTTGAAGCACTTGATATACTATCGCTTCAACACGGGTCCGGTAGGCAAAGGCCCCGGGTGCGGTTTCTGGGCACCTGGTTGGCGAGTTTGGCTCTTCTTTATGCGCGGTATTGTTCCCCTTCTAGAACGTTGGCTCGGGAACCTCCTTGCACGTCAGTTCGAGGGTCGTAACAGCAAAGGCATCGCGAAAACCGTAACGAAGCAGCGCGTAGAGTCGCACTATGATCTCGAGCTCCGTGCTGCTGTCATGCATGATATCTTGGATATGATGCCGGAGTCCATCAAGCAGAACAAGGCCAAGACAATTCTGCAACATTTGTCCGAAGCTTGGCGATGTTGGAAGGCGAACATTCCTTGGAAAGTTCCAGGAATGCCGACTGCCATTGAAAACATCATTTTACGGTATATCAAGAGCAAGGCTGATTGGTGGTGCTCGTGAGTTTTTCTTTTTTCGAATGGGGAACGATGTTTGTAATGCACGACTTTTCCAGTGTTGCTCACTACAATCGCGAACGTATTCGGCGTGGTGCCACGGTTGACAAGGCGGTCGTGAAGAAAAATTTGGGCCGGCTCACCCGTGAGTGGGGTTCAACGTCTCTTGTTATCGTCCCTCTGACAGGAAATTAGGTCTCTACCTCAAAGCTGAACAGGAACGACAGCATGGCTACCTGAAGGATGGTCCTTACATTAGCGCAGAAGAGGCTGTCGCTATATACACCGCCACTGTTCATTGGTTGGAGAGTCGCAAGTTTGCCCCTATTCCATTTCCGTAAGCGAATCTTTTTTTTCTTCAATGAAGGAGTTTTCCCCTTATACTGGATGCAGACCCTTATCGTACAAACATGATACGAAGCTTTTGGTCTTGGCCCTCGAGAAGTTGAAGGAGGCTTATTCAGTCAAAGGACGACTTAATCAGTCACAACGTGAAGAACTTGCTCTTATTGAACAAGCATATGACAACCCTCATGAATGTCAGTGTCGTTTTTACCAATCTTGGTGATAAAATTTCTGAAGTATTTTTAGGCTTGTCGCGCATCAAACGTCTGCTACTCACTCAACGTGCCTTCAAAGAGGCAGGTATCGAGTTCTTCGACACTTATGACAAATTGATCCCCTGTTACGACATCGAGCCTGTGGAGAAGATTACTGATGCTGTAAGTATGTTTCTCATCTACATTCCATCGCTAACGATTTGTCGATGTAGTACCTCGATCAATTCTTGTTCTTCGAAGCGGATAAGAGAGGATTGTTCCCTGCCTGGATCAAGCCTGCCGATACTGAGCCGCCACCTCTTCTCGTGTATAAGTGGTGTCAAGGCATCAATAACTTGACTGACATTTGGGAGACCGGCGAGGGCGAGTGCAATGTCATGATGGAAACGGCATTTTCCAAGGTATACGAGAAAATCGACTTGACGCTTCTTAATCGTCTGCTTCGCCTCATCTTGGATCATAACCTGGCCGATTATATCACTGCGAAGAATAACACCGGTGGGCTCGCTATCTATTACTGTGGCGCTGGATGCTAATATTTTCCATTCAGTTCTGACATACAAGGATATGGCACATACCAATGCGTATGGTCTCATCCGTGGCTTGCAATTCTCTGCATTTGTCTTCCAGTACTACGGTCTGGTGCTCGATCTTTTGATCCTTGGATTGCAAAGGGCCAGCGAAATGGCTGGACCGCCTCAGATGCCCAACAACTTCTTGCAGTACCGCGATTCTGCCACTGAAACGCGACATCCGATTCGGTTATATTCCCGCTACGTCGACAGGCTGCATATTCTTTTCCGTTTCACAGCCGACGAGGCCCGAGATCTCATTCAACGTTACCTGAGTGCGAACCCGGACCCAACAAATAACAACGTCATTGGTTACAACAATAAACGTTGTTGGCCTCGTGACTGTCGAATGAGGCTAATCAAGCATGACGTCAATCTTGGCAGAGCCGTCTTTTGGAACGTGAAGCAAAGCTTGCCTAGGTCTTTGACGACCATCGAATGGGAAGATTCGTTTGTCAGCGTCTACTCTCAAAATAATCCTCAACTCCTTTTCTCCATGTGTGGATTTGAGGTCCGCATACTACCGAAGATTAGGACGATGGGCGGAGAACAGTTTTCATTGAAAGATGCTGTCTGGAACCTCACGAACGAGCAAACGAAGGAACGTACTGCGCAAGCTTTCCTTCGCGTGTCAGATGATGGTGTGTTTAGTTGTTGCATTTCCCCTATTGACGTACTGAGTTACCTGCAGGCGTACAGCAATTCAACAACCGTGTCCGTCAAGTGTTGATGAGCTCTGGTTCGACGACTTTCTCCAAGATCGTCAACAAGTGGAATACTGCCCTTATCGGTCTCATGACCTACTACCGAGAAGCAGTTATTCACACCAACGAGTTGCTTGACGCGTTGGTGAAGGCAGAGAACAAGATCCAGACGCGGGTTAAAATTGGCCTCAACAGTAAAATGCCCTCACGTTTCCCTCCAGTTGTCTTCTACACGCCCAAGGAACTCGGCGGTCTAGGAATGTTATCCATGGGTCATGTGCTGATCCCTCAAAGTGATCTTCGTTGGTCGAAGCAGACCGATGTCGGGGTTACGCACTTCCGTGCTGGCATGTCTCATGAGGAAGACCAACTTATTCCTAACTTGTACCGCTATCTCCAGCCATGGGAAGCCGAATTCCTGGATTCTGCACGGGTTTGGTCGGAGTACTCGATGAAACGAAAGGAGGCAAATGCACAGAACCGCCGTCTGACTCTAGAGGATCTCGAAGATAGTTGGGACAGAGGTATTCCTCGAATCAATACGTTGTTCCAGAAGGATCGACATACGTAAGTCTACAAAATCAGCGTTTTTTCTCTACACTGACGACTCTTCAAGTTTGGCCTATGATCGTGGTTGGCGTGTGCGCACTGACTGGAAGCAATATCAGCTATTGAAGCAGTGTGTCTCCCTTCCGTTGTTCACACTCACTCGACTAACTTCTTTCGTAGCAATCCCTTCTGGTGGACTTCACAAAGGCATGACGGAAAACTGTGGCAACTCAACAATTACCGAGTCGATGTTATCGCAGCTCTTGGTGGTGTCGAAGGGATTCTCGAGCACACACTATTCAAGGGCACTTACTTCCCCACATGGGAGGGTCTCTTCTGGGAGAAAGCGTCTGGTTTCGAAGAATCCATGCGATACAAGAAGCTCACAAATGCCCAACGTTCTGGTCTAAACCAAATTCCGAACCGTCGATTCACCCTGTGGTGGAGCCCAACGATCAACCGCGCCAACGTTTACGTCGGTTTCCAAGTCCAGCTTGACTTGACTGGTATTTTCATGCACGGCAAGATCCCTACGCTTAAGATCAGTTTGATCCAAATATTCCGTGCCCATTTGTGGCAGAAGAGTGGGTTCCAATTGTACTTTACGAGCCCGCTTCGCCCTAACGAGGTTTTGTAGTTCACGAGAGTGTGGTCATGGACCTGTGTCAAGTATTCGACCAGGAACTTGAACCGTTGCAGATCGAGACGGTCCAGAAGGAGACAATCCACCCTCGTAAGAGCTACAAGATGAACTCGTCATGTGCCGACATCTTGTTGTTCTCTGCATACAAATGGAACATTACCCGCCCGTCTCTTGTGACCGATGTGAGTCCCTACTGAAATGCTACGCGCGAAGGCTCATTCCTTGGTAATTTTTAGAACAAAGATGTCTTGGATGGAACTACGAGCAACAAGTATTGGATTGATGTACAGCTTCGATGGGGTGACTTCGACTCGCATGATATTGAACGGTATACCCGTGCAAAGTTCCTGGACTACGTAAGTGGTCATGGTTGAGTATGATTGACTTCTGGATCACATATTGTCCAGGTATCCGACTCGATGAGCATTTATCCATCGCCTACTGGTGTTATGATCAGCATGGACCTGGCGTATAATCTGTGGTCGGCATACGGAAATTGGTTCCCTGGCATGAAGCCCCTCATTCAACAAGCTATGGCCAAGATCATGAAAGCAAATCCCGCCTGCCATGTTCTGCGCGAACGTATCCGCAAAGGTCTCCAGCTGTACTCTTCGGAACCAACGGAACCGTATTTGAACAGCCAGAACTACTCGGAACTGTTCTCAAATCAGATCATTTGTACGTGCATCAAATTTCACAAGTTGAATAGTGTTCATCTTTAATATAGGGTTCGTGGACGACACAAATGTCTATCGAGTCACGATTCACAAGACCTTTGAGGGTAACTTGACTACCAAACCCATCAGTAAGTAATCGGTTTTCACTTTTAGCGTGACGATGGGTTATTTCCTCCCTTAGATGGGGCCATTTTCATCTTCAATCCGAGATCGGGACAACTTTTCTTGAAAATCATTCACACTAGCGTCTGGGCTGGTCAGAAGCGTTTGGGACAGCTCGCTAAATGGAAGACGGCCGAAGAAGTAGCTGCCTTGGTTCGCTCTTTGCCTGTTGAGGAACAGCCGAAGCAGGTGATCGTCACTCGCAAGGGAATGTTGGGTGAGCATCAGGGTATACCATACCGCAAACATTGCTTACTTCGTTCCTCAGATCCCCTCGAGGTGCATTTGCTGGACTTCCCGAACATCGTCATCAAGGGTAGTGAGCTGCAGCTTCCGTTCCAAGCATGCATGAAGATGGAAAAGTTTGGGGATTTGATCCTTGTGAGTCGTTTAAGTTATTGCGTCGATTTTTGACCTAAATAAAAATATTCTCTAGCGCGCCACGCAACCTCAGATGGTGCTCTTCAGTCTCTATGGTATGTCCGATTTTCTATTGGCAATATTGATCTTACAATCCCCAATAGATGATTGGTTGAAATCCATATCAAGCTACACTGCTTTCTCTCGTCTGATCCTCCTTTTACGTGGACTGCATGTCAACAACGAGAAGGCAAAGATCATCCTCCACCCCGACAAGTCCACGATAACGGAGCCTCACTTCGTGTGGCCAACTTTGACAGATGACGAATGGATCAAGGTGGAAGTTGCGATGAAGGACCTCATCTTGGCCGACTTTGGCAAACGTAACAGCGTCAACATTGCATCGCTGACTGCCAGTGAGATCCGCGACATTATCCTTGGACAAGAGATAGTCGCACCCTCTGTACAACGTCAACAAATGGCGGAATTAGAGAAAGGCTCCGAAGCTCAGGGACAGGTCACGGCTATTCAAACGTGAGTCATGAACGAAGTAACTGGATATCTTGCTGATTCGCATGTTAGCCAAACGACCAACATTCACGGTGACACAATCCAGACGGTCACAAGTGAGTGGACCTTACATCTTCATGCGTGTTTTGCTGATTGATTATTGCAGCAACGAGCTATGAGCAACAACTGTTCAGCAGTAAATCCGATTGGCGCGTCCGTGCTATTTCTGCAACTCATTTGTCACTTCGTCTCCAACATATCTACGTGTCGAATGACGACGTGAAGGATGACGCAGCTTCATATACATATGTACTCCCAAAGAATATCCTGCGCGCTTTCATCACCGCCGCGGACTTGCGGACCCAGGTCGCTGCTTTCATGTACGGCGTCTCCCCCCCGGACAACAAGCAAGTCAAGGAGATCAAAGCAGTAGCTTGGGTACCCCAGCGTGGAAGCAACAACAACGTTGAACTGCCAGCTCAGTTCCCCAAGGATGACTTTTTGCTCAAGGATCTCGAACCTTTGGGATGGATCAAGACCCAGGCGCTCGAGCTCAACCACCTCTCCCCTACCGACGTTACCACGCAAGCGAAGTTCATGACAGATCACCCCGAATTTGGCTCGTCGACGATCTGTATCGCGGCGTCATTCACCCCTGGTTCCGTTTCTTTGTCTGCGCATTCGTTGACCATTGGTGGATTCGAATGGGGTCGTAAGAATGTGGACAATTCGGCTAATCCGCCGGGCTTCAACCCCAACATGTCGGAGCGTGTCCAACTTTTACTGTCGGAACGTATCTTTGGAATGACTATCGTGCCCGAGGGCAAAGTCTGGAACTATGGTATCGGTCTTACCCAACTGTGGTCGCCCAACTTGCCGTACAGTATGATTCTCGATACACCACTCTTGTTCTGGGCGGAGGAACATCGACCTGCTGCGTTCCTGACTGTGAGTTGACCCTTGACTTTCTCAAATTTGTTGCTAATCCACATGTCTCGCAGTTCGCAAGCTTGGAGCAGGGTGAAGATAGCGCGGACGTGGAAAACAGTTTTGCTTGATGTGTAGTACCCATTTCGTTCACGCTTTCCATTGTACATGTATTCGTGTCAAAATTTTGACTTGTGTATTACTGAGCAACGTCGCTCTGACCAAGACAACCAGGAAGAAATTATCAGTACTAGTGGAGTATTACAATTTATGATGATACGAAGCCAAGAGAACATACAGAACCGTGTCGAGAGAGCTCAATTAGCTTGCTCTCCTCTCGCTGAGACCCAGCGCTTTCGACGTGTTTTTCTGGTCGCCTGATCGAAACCATATGGGACCTCCGAGGGGGCGGAGGGGAAAGAGCGACAAAGCCACGGTCTGGCTCGAGCGGTGGCGTCCTCAGAACGCTCGTCGTACTCGATGACTGCGACATGGACCGAAAAGGACCACGGGGCAGAGGCTTGGGAGCAGTCGGCGTGACCGGCGTCGAAAGCTGGAGAAAACTCGGTTCGTGTCGCGTGGTCGCGATGTGCTCACCGAGCCCAAAGGACGGAGAATGGACACAAGGGGTGGCAAGGTCGTCGTCGTCGTCATCGTCGTCATTGTCGTCGCTCAGATCCAGGGTGCTCACCTGGACGGCGGGCGGCAAGATGGAGGGCGAGTGAGAAGGCGAAGCAGGAGGGGTGTTCAGAAGACGCAGGCGTTGTCTGATGGAGAAGCTTCTGGGAAGAGGAAAGACGGGTTCGATGGAATCAGGCGTTCCGAGGGCTGGAGACGATGGCGCAGAAATGGGATGAATATCTGGCGAGCCAGCGCTTGAGCTCCGACGGTGGCTCGGGGCAAATACAACTTCGTCGGGTCGAGGAGGGAGAGCAGACGAAGGGGGTGGCTTGGGTGAGGTTAGAGAGAGCCGTAGGGCACGCTTTGCAACAGAGTTTCTGAAAGACTTGCGCATCACAGAAACAGACGTCGAAGGAGGAGTTGCCGAGGTAGATGCCTGGATCGCCGGAGCAGGAGGGGGAGCAAAATTGGGTGCTGGTCGTGGCGGTGGCATCGAGCGCCGTTTAATTGCACTGGTATTCCCGACAGGTGACGAGACAGGAACCAACAAGGATATTGGTCTTGAGGACGATGCTCCTTTACCGACATTCGATCCATATGACGAAGGGAAAGATTCCTCGCTAAAGGCTCTCAGTGGTATCTGAGACGGAGCTCGCGAATCAGAAGTATTTGTTGAACTAACACTGTACGTCGAGCAACTAGAGGCACGTTTCCAGAATGCAGGGGGCAAAGATGAACCACCTCTGGAGCTAAATTGAGTTCGAGAGTCAGAATTTGAAGATGGACTGCTCGGAGAACGGTCAGTGGCCAAGGTGACCGGTATGGACGTCCCGGATTCCATTGAGATACGACGGCTATTTTCCGATGAAAGCGGAATGGAAGGTGGGGGTCCCGAGGGTGGTGTAAGTTGCTTTGGAAGGGGAACACCTTGCCGAGACCATCTTTTGCTGATAGTGGTGGATTGCGAAAGTTTATCAGATGGAATAGCCTTGGCTCGAAGAGAAGACAAAGAGTCGGGAATTCCGTTGCCCAACAGAGGCGAGGTTACCTCATCGCCACAGTGCGTTTCACCAGCACCAGGCGACTGCATTTCCAAGCCAAAAGACGCAGAACGACCAACCAAAAAGCTGGACAAGGCAGGCGACACGGGAGGCGACGTTTCCCTCGGCGTTATATCACCAGAGCTCCCAGGTGAAATTCCAAAGTTCCCTGCAACACTGCGGTTACCACCAGCTTGCTTGTACATTTCCTGTTGCTCGGGCACAGACATCGAAGGAAGGGTGGTGACGGCCTGCTTGCATTTCCTGGGAGGGGGCAGCAGAGACAACGTCAATGTGCCTTGGGGTGACAAGGAAGGAGTAGGTGGGGTGTTTAAGAGTGTAGTAGAAGAACTGGCCTCTGGGACGGCAGTCGATAACTCTGGCGCATCACGCTCCTTTGATATCTTTAAATCCGATGCACAAATGATAACTGGTGCATTGGTTGATCGCAGACTCGGAGCAGGCGAATCTTTTCCGGACACGTATGGGAGTGATAGAGGAAGGGAGCGGGAGGGAGAAGAGTTGGAATCTGCGGAGGATTTGGTGCGCAGCATTGTAAGAAGGCTGGCGCCGGCTATACCAAAAGAGTCGTCCGCATGGCCAGGTGGATAAAGAGAGCTGGGTGAACCATCGACGGAAGGCGAACGGGGCCGCGACCCGGAGAAAATTCCCTTCATGGTCGTGGTAGGTGACGGTGACGATGGGATGTTCAGTGTCAAGGAATGAAGTGACGGAGGGGGTGATGGTGATGCCGGTATAGGAGGTGATGAGAACGAAATAGCAGTTGAAGGTTTAGGTGAGTGTGTGGATATAAGACCCTGTAGATGCATTGAGAGCATGACATCTATATCACCCTTTGGTTCATTCCGACCATTTGACTCCGCCGGAATATCGAGACCAGCACGAACAGCCCTACACCAGGACCAATCAGAAGACCAAGCGAACGCAAAGCTGAACAAGTATACCTCTGAGTCAATACCGCGTTCTTGATAGCCCCAATCCAACGCTGCGAGTCCACGGGGTCGGTGATCTGCAAGAACCACATGGTGTGCGAATTCTGCTCTCCGCTGGGCCCTGGAGCACGCTTTGCAGAAACGTCTTTTCCGGCGAATTTGACCACGTTACGCCTGGCACCAACCTCCTCGTCAGCAACAAAGATGACGCTATGTTCGGTGACTTCTAATCTCTCGATCTCCCTCTCATCCTTGGAGGCACTCTTGAACAAATGGACGTGGGTGTTGTGACTCGGGGAATGTGAAGTAAGTACGACCACACGTGGTTTCCACTGTCTTGCAAGGGCATACACGAGTAACGAAGAAGGCGGGGTGAATTTTGGTAATGTGGAAGATAGTTCTATGAAGGGATGGAGGGCAGCCAAGGTTGCAGGAAACGGCGGAATGCGAGCGGGTTGAGGGGGACCCTGAGGGTAATCCAGTGATAGGCGACTTTCGGACTGGGAGGGGTGTAAAAGCTCGGGATCGAGGCCAATGGACTGTGCGGCGGCATCCCGCAAGCGTTCGCGTTCTTCGTGTTCAAAGTCTCTGTGGGCAGTTGCACCACTGATGGATGAGGTGACGGTTGTATTGTTGCTGATTTCGATGACTCCTGGCATGATGTTGTCCGTGGATAGGGAGTAGAGGTTTGGTTTTTTCCGGGAAACGGAACCCATTTTCTTGCGAAAGCCGAGTGCATCGGAGGCCGCTGACAAGAGACTGGTGCGATGCCTGGACGGGAGGGAGGAGGTGTGTTGGAGGTGAAGCGAAGAGCAGTGTGAGGTGGATGGGGCGGGGGAGTCGGCGACTGTAGAGAGAGCGGATTGCCACCGGGCTGATGGAACGAAGAAAAATAGGACTCACTGCACCCAGAATCGTCCGTGTCATCGAGAGAGACGTCTTTGGGTTTCAGTTTTGATTTTGGGCCGAGATGGTTCGAGGAAGAGACGGAGGTACGTCTTGGGAGCCACGACTGGTGGGGGATGTTGAGAGGCATGTTGGTAGGACGGGCGAGAGATGGGCGAGCTGTATGCTCCGAGTCACATCAGAGGCAGCGCACGGCGATGCAAGAACGGAGTCGCAGCGGCTCTAAACACTTACTTGGTCGTCGTCGTCGTCGTCGTGCTGGGTTGTCACGTACGATTACTATTAAATCTCGACATTGCCCACGTCAACGTCAACGTCAACTGACCTTGTCCTGAATCAAATTTTGACCGGCAGTGCCTGGACGCCCATTTCCTCATCTCTTTTTCCGGTATCCGAGCCCCGTCTCGTCAACAGTTTTCCCGTCCCAACTTGCCATCTTCCGTCTCGCCTCTATCGTTGATCCCACCTCACCCATTCCGTGACAAAACCTCTCAGACAAACCGACCACCTTTGTCGCCATCGCACTTTACCTATCGGAGGCATCTTCTGGCGTACCAGGTCCTGACCGATCATTGCCAGCGGTCTTTCACATCGCAGTAGTTTCCGAGCAACACACGCCACTCGTCATCAACAGCGGTGCGTCCAATTTGTGTTTATCCCTCACCCCCCGCTCTGTCGCAAATGTGATCGATAGGTTCAAAGAGTGCACCTAGAACCTCCCGTTGTTGTTACTCAAGGATGGCATAAACGTGTCAGCAGAGAGTGGGGCAAATGGACAGGCAGAGACGCCTTGGAAGGGGGTTGTGCTACTCGATTTTATGCTCCTTAGGCTTTCCCGTCATAGAGTACGCCTGGTCCTTGACCTAAGATGCGCATCGGTGCTGACGTGCGTTCGTCCTAGGAACGACTGTGCTTATCCAACTGGGTATCAACGTATCGAGTGTCGCACCGTACTACTGATGACCGAGCGCCTCGAATCACACGTCACTCGCATGTTCTCCTCTCTCCGCGATTCAATGCCAACATAAACTTTCGGAGCTCGTATGAGCAGTATGGCATCCCCTCGCTCGCATACTGCTTCGACTCTGCCACATGTATTGTTCTACAAAATCAACCGCCAAAAATGCATCCTGCGAGCGCAGTTGGATTGTACCGGGTTTGGCGGGCAGACTCGGGATCGCATTATTGCAACACACTTTTTTTCCTACATCTTTCTCCCCCTGGTGTTGTGCGAATTATCATGACGCTTTTTCATTTACTTATGACAGGAGCTCTCGGAACACACAATGCATGCAAAAAATTTGGGTGACATTAATACAGTATTATGTGTCCAATCTGCCCACAGATTAAACATGAAGATACAAGCCAGCATTATTCAAGTCTATCAAATGCAGCATATTCCTACCTTGATTGTATTCCTCGGGTCTGCAGGTAAGCAAACCGCTCATACCCCTGCATGGGCATCTGACAAGGCCTGAACAGTGTCAACATGCACGAAGAGAGGAACCGGCATCAAGTACGAGTTCTGACGAGAATAAAAGTCGCATAAATAAGTACATGCAGGCTCAGTTTGGTTGAGACCCTTAAACGTGGGATGGTGGCTGTAAGCGCGCGACAGAAATAAATCAACACGTGAATGCACGTAAAGAGAGCGTCGTAGTTGCAGTTGGTCCTATCTGCGGGGGTATACAACTCCACTGTCCCTACCCTGGCCTCCCTGCGCTCCGTTTGTACGTCCCATATGGACCGACAGTTCCTGGCGCTCCACCCAGCATCTTCTTTGGAACCACCCCATCACTGTGTCGCGGGAAAGACGCTCTCCGCTCATCGGGCCCTCCAGACCCTGTTTTGGTTGGCAGATACTCGGGTTCCTGGACATCCAGGCCAAGCAGACGTTTCAGGGCGGCATTTTCACGCTCCAGACGCGAAAGCTCGCACTCCCGTTCCAGAGCCCAATCGTTCTCGTCCTTCCCTCCGGCATCAAAGTCGTCCGTCCTTGTGTTGTTCGTTTCAGGTGGTAGGCTTTGGGATGGGACATCTTCGCCGTTGAGAACACGTAGAAGAGAGCGTAGCGTAGCGGATATACGACCCAACGAAATGGATTCCGCGGTGGTCGACGAAAGTACACGGAGCAGGTTCTCTGACTCCTTGGCAAGGACCCTCGCTTCATATTCACGGATCAATGCGAGCTCCTGTTCTTGGACATCCCGCTGCACGAACAAATGAGCGAGTCATATTAGACAATAGCAGGCGAGGCGACGTACAGCCCGCGTGCGGAATGCGCTCATGACACTCTCCAATGTTTGCTCGTACTCTTTGATGAGCGCACCCAGCTGTTTGTTGTCATGCAACAGACTCTGGTTTTCTGCCGCGAGAGACGAATTCATGCGCTCGAGTTCAGTATCATACACATCTACAGCAGTTGTGAGCCAGAGATACGCTTGTCCGTGCACACAAATACCTTGAGGCTTGTCGAGATTGAATCTGCAAACGTCGTGTGTATATATGCGTCGTTCCCGCGCGGTTCAGACGCACCTTCTCAGTACAAATCCCGTTTTCGAGTGGGCGGCCTGAGTCTGCGGACGTTGGCCTATATTGACCGGTCAACCGAGGGGAGGAACGAACCTTGACGGCTCCTGCGGAAGCATGGAGTGTGATAGAAAGAGATCTGTTCTGTGCAAGCTGTTCCGATAATTCTTGGATGGTGTTCAAGAGCTGGACGAGTTCAGATTCACCAGTGTTGTCGAGGATGGTCATTGCATCCGCTTGACAGTTTGTTCCCGCTTGCCTGCCAAAGCTTCAAAGTTCCACCGTCACGACCACACGTGGACCCCCACACACAGTGGTCAAATACCCACCTATTGTCCTCTGTGGACCACCGGGATGAATATTTAACGATGTCGACTGCTTGCCATCTCCATGGCTTTACGCAAACGTCCCAGTTCAAGTGTTGACAGCGCCCCGCCCAGTTCAGAACCAGGTGTCCCTGACAAGCTCCCTCGGTTCGATCTCCAGAAGACCTTTCCTGCCATCTTGGCACCGTTCTCGCTCCTTTGCAAGGTTCCCGAAACACGAGATATCGATGCACTACGCGCGCTGGCGCCCGTATTCTGTCACTGTCTCGATGCAATCCTCCACTCCATGGCCCATCTCCCCGAGCATGTACCCACCAGTCCAAAATACCATTCTGCGTTGCGTGGGGTTGTCTTCTCAAAAGACATGTTCTTCGGTCACGTTAGCCGCATATCACGATACGATCGATCGTCGTCTCATCGAGAAGCGATTCAAGTTGCCATGCAGTTTCTTGACACGACAATGTCCAGTCTCAAGGGTTTTTTGAATGTCGCCGCTTACGAAGTAGCACAGTTGAAGCCTCTGCCCCAACTTCCGGTCGAGCACGATCTTACTCGAGCTACGGACGAATTTGGTTCACTCTCGCATAACCCCGCTCAGAGGCGCCGATTTGGTTCTCACTCGACGGACGCGTTCTGTCGATCACAGAAATCCAGGGATTTTGCGTTGCCCGGAACGAGACGGAGGCCATCTTACTCTGCTTCCCCCGCTTCCAGCACACTGGTAAACAGCGAACCAGACGACCTGGGCTGTGGTTTTGTGTATGTTTCCGTCAACATCCGCAACTCACTGGCCCAATTTCCTGTTTCCATTGATCCGATTGCTGGCACGATACCCCACCCTGAAGATATGACAGAACTCTGGAAGGATCGTAATGGGTTGGCTCAACTTGCGTCTCTCAAAGCGCTCGTGCGTTACCTGACAAGCCCTGATGCCGATGCCGACGTAGAAATCGTCGATGTCTTCTTCTTATGCTTTCGCTTCTTCTCGACTCCGAGAGAGACGTTCGACACTCTCATCGCAAGATACGACGAGCATCTAGTTTGCAAGTCTGCTTCCCTGACGCGAGCTCATTCTATGCAAGTCAAGATACGAATTGCGAGGCTGTTGTACCTCTGGGTGGATCTTCACTGGCGATCGGAGGACGCAGAGGTATTCGCGCCCCTGACCGATTTCGCGTTCTCCCGCTTGGCATATGACATACCACAGGACGCCTCCTTGAAATTAGTGTCCACATTGCACCAACGGAGTAGCGCCGGCGAGAAATCCAGAGGACTCAGAAAGGAAAAAACGATTGCGCGCTTGCAAGCAAAGTACCGACAAGAGCTCCTTTGCAGCACTTGGGAACCGCGGGAGAAAAAGTCAATGAAGAGACGCGACTTTTCCAAGGTCAAGCTCGAGCATTTTCACTCTCCTGGAGGGCATGCCATGCTGGCACTTCAAATGACACTCTTGTTGTGGGAAAAGTACCGTGCTTTCGAGCCTGAGGACGCGGTCCGGCATCTGATGACTAGGAATGGAGACGATGGTCCGCCCACGTCCGAGGTTGCGCGCAAAGTTGCAAATTTCATGGCCTACGAACGAGCTTTACACCGATTCGTCATGAATAGCATCGGGTCCGCTCCATCGGTGCAAAAGCGAACTGAACTGACGGAATTTTTCCTCGAGTTAGCTACGGTAAGTCTTCTGATACATCGATTTGGCCGGGCTGACACTACGATAGAAATGCCACGAACTCCGTAATTACTCAGCGTCCTGCCTGATCGCCCTCGCCTGTGACCGCCCCACTGTACTTCCTTTCATCACGGTACGTAACTTTGTGCTTGGGGCGAGCAATGCTTTAAATTCCCTGTCTGCCAGAAATTGAAGCTCAGCCCGGCCCATGAACGGATGAAGGGCGTGTTAAAGGACTTTTATACGCGAGAAAACCATCATATGGCAGGCTATAAGCAAGCGCTGCAGAGTTGCAGTTGTCCTGCCCTCCCCGGAATGAGTGAGCGTTCTCCTGCATGTGTTGTAGAGACGCAACTGACACAGCAGACAGTGCTCTTCATCCAGGAAGTCGCGCGTGGATGTGGGTCTGGACCGTATGAACAGCATCCAACGTATCCTGGGCCTCGTCTGATAAACCTGAAACGCTACCGTCCTATAACGTGGGCTGTCAGGGGTTAGTTTCCAGTCTCTAGGGTATTCGATGGCAACTAACGTTCGTTCAGCGATGGAGAAATGCCATGCACCGTTTAGAATCCAGCGTGTCGATTATATTTGTGACTGGCTAGAACACGTCCTGTCCGAATACCTCGTTGGCACGGAAGTGGAATGGGAAAATCGGATCTATCACCATTGGTACGTCACCCTCAACTGAATGTGGGTTGGATTCAATCGTTCATCTTGTTCCTGTAGTCGTAAAGTCCAAGGTTAAGACCATGCAGGCGTGGTATAGAAATCCACTTCGCAAATATCTTGGTTCGAGCGCACTCGCTTTTAATTGATCACTTGATCATCGTCATTCCTTACACGATTTCTTTACATGTACTTTCCTCGAGATGATCTCGACACTCAATACACATTCGTTATTCTCTCTCTAATGAGATGCCTGGTGACACCCAATAAGATCGAGTCTGGTGCCATAGCATATATGCATATTAACGTACATAACCACATGCATGTAGCTGCAGCCATATCAAGATAGGGGAGTGAAATCATGCACGGGCTGCCTCGATGCGTTTCCTTGCGATCTGACGGCGGTTCAATGATGAAAGAGAAGTGGCGACCGCATCCTTGTCTTTGCTCCGCTCCACCTCCTCGCCCGATACGCCCAGGATAATCTCGACGTGGCAAGGGTGACCTTGGTAGGGGTTGATGCGACCGTGTGCACGGTACGTACGACGACGAGTTTTCTGAACAAGTTGGACGCTTAAATGCTTGATCTAGCACGAGGACCTGTGTTGAAACTCACGGGTGCCTGCTGAACGACGATGTTTTTGATAGTCAGTTCTTCGAGTTCCAAGCTCTTGGCGTCAGCATTGGCTTCTGCATTTTTCAAGAGGCGGGTAATGAACTTGACGGATTTCTCGGGCCACCGACCTAGTGTGGTATGTTAGATCACTCGACAAGGTGATCTCCGTTCACGATGTTCACCTTGGGTCGTCTTGAATTGTTTAGCTTGGCTAGCACGACCGACACCACCCGAGTAACGGCGGAAGGGAATAACTTGTTTGTGTTCCACGACATCGCCAAGGTAAGTGTAAGCCTTGGTCAATTTCAGGCCTGTAGAAACAGTTGGTTTCGGTCGATCATGCTCATCTGGTCATGGACGCACCGGAGAGAGCAGCGGCCACTTCACGCATGTTCTTGAAGTGTGTGCGCAAGTACTCGCCACGGGCGCGAGCGGCTGTACAAAAGTGAGATCGAGACGGTGAGTCTGCACGGAAAACCGACTTTTTTCGGGGTTGGTAGCGAGGGCGGCGGCGGCGTAGCGAACTGGAAATCACATCATATCAGCGGTGTAGAGCTGCAGCATTGGGAGTGGCACGTACCCATCTTGAGGCGTGTGTCGAGGCGCGTTGTGTGCTGGTGGTGTATCTCGAGGCGGTGGCTTGAACCTTGTTTTGATAGTTTTTCGGCGTTGACCGAGGCGTTGGTCGCACGTGATTGCTTCTCCCGGATTTCAGTGCTTCGACCCGCTCATGCCAGCAACGAATGACAGTCATGATGCGTCGGGAGTCGTGCCTGCTCATCACTCCAATTTCTCCTTCTCTTCCCAGTCGACATCCAACAGCGCGTCGCAAGAAACCGACAACAAACCATCAGATGACCAGGTGCGCATACACACCTTGCGGGGACGAACGTATCACGAGCGCGACCACAGCTGGAAGCGCTAACAGCGCTCCTGGAGCGCGAGAACCGCATAAAGGAAGGCGCAGAAAAGTTTTTGAAACTCCCCATCACCGTAGGGGTTGGTTATGGATCGCAAAGAATCACACTAATCTTGATCTCACAAGGACACTATGCGCATGCAAGTCGAGTCAGAGTTGGAGATGGCCACGAACGAGATTGAAGTCCTGATCAGGAGAATCGAGCAAGGTGAGCTCCGTGTAATCACTCGTCTTCACGCCATTCCGACGAACCTTTTCAAGAAGCATCGCGTGGCAAACGTAGAAGGAATGGCGTTGGACCCACCAAGCGTAAGTTTGCTGGACAGGCCCCACCACCCACCGTTCGCTTCAGAGCAGACAGTGGTGACAAGGACCGAGGTAACCATTCCCTGACGATGATCGTGTGCGTCATTCAACAACCCTATCAGATGATTTTCGTACCGCGTTGATCCAGGCAAACTCTTACCTCAAGTCGCTCGCCACTACCTGTCGCCCTAGTTCATCTACTCCAGCGACGGCATCGTCCAGCACTTCTACCGTTCCTACGAATTCTGAACTCGATAAAGCCCGTATAGACGTCATGAATAAACTTGTAAATCTTCTTCAACGCAATCTTCGCGTCCGGTACGAGTTGAACGTGTCCGAGCTAGTCCAAGCGTTAGTTCCATTCTTGTCCATCTTCATGACGTACCAGCTCACAAAGACACGTGCACAGTGTGATACCATGTCTCTCAGACAAGTTATCAAAACACTGTCGCGCAGCAGCATATAGACTTATCCGCCATTCATTAGTTGATTTTGCCTCGGTAGAAGAGTTGCATCGTCAGCCGTTGGAATGGTTCATAGTAAAGTGCTGTTGTCTACTTCTAGCTCAGAATTGCTTGTGAACGTCCCCTAGGTCGTTGGCGCGCGACAACAAGCATGCTGTCGAGAGAGAACAGGTCATCAAGCTTATCCGTGCCGTGGTTGATATCGTATCCGAAAAGCGTGACAGACGAGGAAATAGTGGATCCACTTTGATCCCGTTGTCCGAGCCGATAATGCGAGCATTCGTTGCTGTTGCCGAGCACGCGGAGGATCCGTTCAGGCAAATATGTGTCCAAACATTGGCTGAGATGAGTTCGTTGAGATTATACGTGAGTTGTTGTCGCGCCCCTGACTAAGTCCTCGGCAATAGGTTTGCTTGATATCGATCTGGTAGCAAGAACAGGCGGTATCCGGTTCCTCCTTCATGCCCTTGGTGAAGGCCCGGTCGAGATCGGACCCATACTTGCAGCCACATTTCTCCATATCATCGACTCTCCACGCACTCGTGCTTACTTGCGACTGGGTATCGATGTCGAGGTATGTTGCAAATTCATCGCGTTTTGTTCCCTTCAAATAGTTCCCCAAGATTGCACTCTTGGCAGTGACCGACGCATACGGACGAGGCTCTGATCACGCAGAACGTATGAGAAGTTGCACCAAGGTCATAGAACTCATGTTACGGACTTGGAGTGGTTAGTACCACAGATGTTTGAACTTCTCGTGACTGATGCTACGCTAGGACTCATGTATTTCTGCATGGAGGATCAGAGAGCGATCAAATCCATCGTTGATACACTAAGGATACCTTCCCTCGACACCAGGGTATATCAATATTCTATATGGGAGATTAATGCTCATGGAAATGTAGGAAATCATTCTTGACATGTTCTTTGATCTTCTTAACATCAAGGCTCCTGAGTGGTACAAGACGTTCATTGATGGACGTCGTTTGACGAGTGAGTAACCTGCCTATCGCGCCGTGGAATTCAAGGTCATGTTTTGTAGTGTACCGCAAGCCTCGGAATTTGCCTGAGCGCATCGGTGAAAACAAATCGCCAGAGCGGCCACCCGAAACACTAAAGTTGACTGACCAATATATTGCTCTCCTACTTTTGGTCTTCACCAATGCTGGTTTACTAGACGTAATCACATTTTACTTCCTTTGAGGGTCACATCCTAATGCTGTTCTTAGGCATTGACTTGTATGCTAGAGGAAAGTACTATTGGGTCCAGCTTGACGCGCAAAGCCACTTTGTTAATGGCAGAAGTCATGCAAATGGCGAATCGAGTCTTGCCATTGACCATCGCGGCGAATATACAGGCCGTTCCTCGCGTCTTCAATCTCGCATCGGATTACAACCAGGGGGAGCATAGGATCATCGGAACATCAGCAATATCCGCGATTGATAGTTTCAATCGTAACCGTACAAGGTTGCAACCTAATGTCAAGGGTACGAGACCGAGGTTAGTCTTACTTTGATCCTGTATGCTTTTCATCACAATATTACTCTTGTTTAGAGCGAATTCTGCAGAGGATGCCGTCCGACGAGGGCAACGTCAGGTAGAGCAAAGCAAAATCAAAATCGGCATGCAAATGGACGACAAAACATTCCAATCTTGTTTAATCGAGACTCAGGTAAATGGTTTCATACAGATATCGACGTCAGTTTTATAATAACACCCTCTAGGTGATGCTCACCAAAGACAATGCGAAGTGGAATTTTGACATGCTTCAAGAGTTGATTGATGGGCCACTCCTGAACCCTAAACGGTTGGAGGAAGCCATCAAAGTTTCCCGCTTTATGCGTCGCCTCATGTCATTTTTTCACCCTTTTTCACATCGTTTCTCGGATCTCCCGCGTAAACAGGTGAATTCAACCTGAGGTCTCTCTATCTGTGACTTACTATGGCCGTTTGGTAGCCCAATTTTCGATGGGTGCGATTGGGATGCAATCTTCTTACGATTCTTCTTGCGAGCCCAGACGGTGTCCGCTTTCTCATGAGTGAGGACGACTTTCTGGATCAAATCGTGAAAAGCTTTGCCCAGCTCGATCCAGTGGGTATCCCATTTTTGATGAGTTCTATTCACTGATCCCGAATGGTAGCACAACTCCACTCCGGAGTCGGATCCAATTTTCTCCAAAGCACGAATATTGGACACCCTGACCTATGGCTACTTTGAAATGCTTGGCATTCTCAGTAAGCACTCAGAGGGACTCGAGTACGTCAGGAGCATTTACATAACATCATCACTGACATAACCTACAGGCTTATGGAGAAGTCAAAGATCTTTACTGCATTTTACCATCTTAGTGAGCTCCGGAATCGTGAAGATCTCATAACCGCGGTGATCACGAACCTGGACTATACCATGCACGTATTGGCCACGTTTCAATTCCGTCATGCTCAAATATAACAAAAATATAGTGATGGGCACCCCCGTGTAGTGCTCCTGAAAGCTCTGACGTCCGAAGACGTTCACGTACGACTATTTGCGACGAGTCATCTTGGCGAGCTCATCCGCAATTCTCTCAGCCCAGTGTCATGGACTTTGCGGCTTCTCTTAACGCAACTCTACGATCCTTCTCCAGAAGTTTGTGAAATGGCCATTCAGTTCCTTGAAGAGGCATGCGATGCCATGGAGGTGCTTCAACTTGTTGTGGAAATGCAACCAACGATGGACCATCTCGGCGAAATAGGACATCCATTGTTGCTGAAGTCGGTCCTACATACAACATCTGATTTCGTCTAACTGATGTGATCCCGTCAGATTCATGTCCACTCCGATGGGCTTCCGGTATCTCTACAATGCTGGTTATATTGACAGAGAGATGGACATGTGGTTCCATGTAAGAATTGTGCATTTATTCGTCCTTTGACTAACAATGAGTATGTAAGGAACGAAATACATATTACGTCGTCCAAGTAGAGATCTTCTTGGCCAAAGTATTCAGCTCTGAAGCTACGGAGGACGACGAAGACGTTCTGCAAGTATCTTTTTTTCCCTCTCGCTCTAGTTTTAACCGATGCTACAGTGCCTTCGATGGCGTCGTCCCACCTCATTTTTACGGGGAGATGTCTAAGACCGAACTTGGTTGTCAAGTTTTGAGCGAAAAGGGGCACTTTTCTGAGTTTTCTCATTTTATCCGACAGCATGGCCTTGAGAGCGAAGACCTTGAACTCATCTTGAAGCTAAAGAGTATTCTTTGGGCGGTTGTAAGTCATTTGGCATATCTTTCTTCAGTAAGATACTGGATTCACTAATAATATTCAGGGTAATGTTGGCGCTACCGAAGGTGGTTTACCGTTTCTGGAGGAGGAAGAGATCATCCCTCCTATTCTTGACATCGCAGAGCATTCTCTTATACCCTCCGTACGAGGGTGAGCCTGAAGCGTGTAATTCTCGACAAGACACTAAACCGACCTCTAGAACATGTTTCTTCGTCTTGGGATTGATATCATCGACGACTCAAGGAGCCGAAATACTGGACGATTACAGATGGGAGGCTACTCTATCACCACTCGGTCTTCCCACTGGATTGTGTGTACCGGTGGACTTGGACCGATTTATTTCGGTATGGGTTACGAGCGTATACGAGACTGTTACTCATAACTTTGTAGCTCCCCTCTTGGGAACCGGTTGAAGTTAAAAGTGATGCAGACATTCGCCTGCTTCCACCTACTGCACAAATGGAGCTCGAAGTGATCACTGCGATTGATAACTTGAGTAACACCGTGATTGCAAATACCGCGTCACGTTCCCTGGCAAGGTCAGATTGTGCTCGCCATTGAACGAGCCATCGTTGATTTATCTTGGTGCACCAGAATGAAGTCACGGCCCGAGTACGCTTTCGCGTTCACCTCTCCAACAGTGTTCTTCAGGGCACTGCATATCATCTCTACGCAACGTTATCGTCTCCCTGTGCGGAGATACATTCTCGATTTATTCAATATTGAGCTGGACCAGGAAGTGATCAAGGCGATATGCGACGCTGCCGTCTCTCTTCGTGCACCTCCCTCTTTCAAGCAATCCGAAGCGCACATCAGCCGGGTCGTCAGCATGCTGGGCCCGAAACACGCTGGCAGGGAGTCTGATAGTGATGCAGAGGAAGATGATTCAGAGATGGACGACGTGGCAGAAGAAGCTGTTGTGAAGAACAACCCTGTCATCATGTTGCGTCCGGTGAGCAGGATCATTGGGTTTGACATGTGATGTATATGGACTCTTTTGGCGTTGGCAATGGTGGACTTGCACACGTTCTTTTTCTTTTCGCAATTGTAATTTATGGTACATAGCTGCATATATATATACCAGATTCAGGCGTTACGTGCTGGGGGATAAGGACGATGGAAACCAATGCAATGTAAATTTGCAGGTTCGTTCATCTACAGTAATTACACCGTGTTGATGATCCAAGGTCCAAAGCCCTCTGGAAAGATCTTATTAGGTAAAAATTCATGCAACACAGCCACTGCGGTGTAGACCGGGTTGAACAGCACAAGCCATCGAGAACAATGTCCCTCCTCCGTGCTTGCCGTGCGCGACCAACTTTGAATGCATTGGCCTACACTCGTGGCCTTACAACAGAATCACCTTCCCAAACCCAAATCACAGCCGAAAAACCGGAGAACACACAGATTGCGGAACCCGTCCACGGTGTGGTTTTAACCGCTGATGTAGTCAGCGGTGCACCTGGTATGTCCGCTCAGCCATCATTGTCACGCAATTGAAACCACCCATGGTGCACGTCCCCAGCCGAACTTCGTCACCGCGCGGTCCGCATCTACCAACCCACACGCAACACCATGCAAAGTGGCTCTGGGAAAACAGAACGTTGGCGTATCGACTGGGATATCCTCCAGGGTGCCGGGCGCTGGGAAAACCCCTTGATGGGTTGGGCGAGTTCGTGCGTACTGGGTTGTTGTGCGACGATGGAACTGAGTTGAACCTTTTTTTTTTTGGGTGCTAGTGCGGATTATATGCAAGGCACACGCGTCTCGTTCAAGAGCAAGGAGGATGCGATCCATTTCGCCGAGAAGCAAGGTCGGTGTCATTATATTTCGGTTTTAAGATTTCTTTCGTTGATGTCATGTTGTTCAAAGGATGGGACTATTATATGTAAGTTTCGAACGTGGGTCTATATATGCGATGGCTCACTGATTTTCGCTTTGTTTAGTCAACCGGAGGCTGTCAAGAGGATTCCTCCAAAGAACTACTCGGAGAACTTTGCATACAGGCTTCACAAGTTACGCATCCTGCGTACAAAGTAGAGCTCACTCCTTGCTGAATATCACCTATTGATGGGTATATCTATGCCTTTGGAAAACAGCAACCTTGTGCCAATATCTTTATCCTATGTCATTGGGGCATGATTCTACTGGTAACATTCCACTTCCTACTTGGGTCGAAGTTGTTCCGAGGCCAGCGGGGTTTCCTCTGAACCGTTGTTACCTTGGTTCCCAATGTGCCAGTCATCGACCGGCGTTTTACAGCTCCGGTCCCCATAGAGATCGATTGATACCCTGAGGGAGTCTGCATTTACACGTCTTCTGACTGAAACTTTCTGAAACCGGGTCCGCGTGACAAGCTAACACGCGAACAAGGAGTGTGGATACTGTCCAACAATAAATGAACCCGTGTTCTTCTTTGCCTAATATAAACCAGCCTGACGACGTGTCCACAGGTTTTATGCATTGCAAGATTCTCAACTGAGATGAGATGACACACGACTACATATTGTGTTACTATTTATGTGCAATGACCTGCGCCAATGTAGATCCCCTGGTATGGTCCCACGTGGTCGGCAGCCTTACCTTCAATGATGTTGGGTACTGTTTTGATAGTGCATTGAGCGTCCGTCGCATCGTCATCGCCTAAAAACAGAATTGGGAGTTACTGGATAACAATGAATCGCCGCGCCTACCCGGGCATTCGACTGCGTCGTTGGGCTGAATAATATGAACCTCCCCCTTGACGTGCGAGAAACCCAAAAAAAGGGGAGGAAGGATGGGAACGATATCTTTTTTATTATTTATTCGCTGAAAATCGGATATCTACAAAGGTGATGGGTATTGAATTACTTTTTAAGATGGAAAAAAAAGAAAACGAACGGTTGCATCGAAAAGGGCAGCCCACGCTTTGTTTCCAACACGAGGGGTGCCATATGTGACGCCTTTGACGGTGATTTCGGATGGCAAGTTAAGGGCCATGAATACACAATCAAGTTCGGCGATCGCTCCCCCGAGGGAATGTCCAACCTTGGACAAGATCAATGCAACACATGGGGGAAAGAAAAAGAGGCATACCAAAGTGACAGATGTCGCGCCATAGAGAGAAATGAGGGACTTGACGTGGTCGAGAATTATGGGGCCCGTCTTGGCGTGTTGATTAGCGAAGCCGCTGTGGACCTGGACATTGCTATTTACGCCAGGAAAGAGGGTAGCATTGAGGTTTTCCATGAAAAGGTCGGCGTCAGTAAGGATCGAAAGGCTACACGAGGGTGAGCGCATGCGAGCCAAGAAGGAAGAAATAGCCACATTTTAGTGGGATCAGTGCCTTGGTGGGCGACGACGACCGAGTTGGAGGAGGACCAATAGCCAACATAATCTTGAACAGGAATTGTAAGAAAAGAACGAGAAAGCGGGAAATATTCCTGTTACAATATTGGATGGAGCTACCGTCCCCACCGGTGAGAGAGACATGGAAGTCCGGGACAGCTTGGCAGGCCTCTTGGATGGTGTAAAACGAATTGTCTGGGTGAAGTCAAAGACTCACGGCCACAGGCCCAGTCCTGCGTGATGGCAGGAGAGCAGTATGCAGCCCTCGCCAACTGGGAATATGGGGCAAGAGCTGAGAGCTGCGCCTCGGTCATGACGGTTGGGAGTTCATTCGTGGGTATGGCGGTGGCTCCGAGAACGGAAAAGAGAGCGAGGGGGAGGGTCAATGGGTGCATACGTGCCAGTGCATGCTGGGACATGAACCCATTTTATCGGGTGTACCGTAGCTGCGGAGACAAGGTCAGGGGAAGAAAAACATAGCCGACTCTGGGGTCAGATGTCAGTTGAGATAGAGACTTCAAGTTGGTTCCCACCGAATTCAACATCCTCGTCATCGTTATGAGCATGTCAATGGAGGACCGCAGAATGAAAACCCGCATTGAACTCGCTCCGGATCAGCCTCTCACTACACAAGGGAAACCTCGCTCACGCGTGTATGTCGCTTGCTCGCAGTGGTACGTCTTCCCTTGTCACGTTCTTCAGCTGCCTCCTCACCCGCCTCCAAGTCGAACGCGCAAGATACGCTGTGATGGCGCAAAGCCCTCCTGCCACAACTGCGCCCGTCGTGCCAAGCAGGCAGACCCCTGCGTCTACGACGCTGAACCAAAGCGCAGAGGCCCAGATAAGACTCCCGGTGCACGCCAGCGTATCGCACGCGAGGCACGTCAGCAGACGGATGCAGACACTGGCACAACCTCTCGTCACCGTCGAAAGAAAGAGGACACCTTCTGTCCACAACCTCCGTTCCTTCCCCTCCCCGCACCCGCACCCACACCTCTCCTTGTCCTCGACCCTCAATTAGCCGACATACCCCCATTTCACACCACTTCCGCATCTTCCCTATCCTTGCGTCACACCACCCTAGGTCCACTCATGTCTGATCCGCTCTGCACACCATATCAATAACCAGCAGTTAGGTATCAACTTGATCACTTGTTCGTCACTCGAACAATCTCAATCAGTCGTGACCAAAGGGTCTACCCACTATATTAATCTCCGTCCCGTCGACTCTCTCATTAGAGTCATCACCGCATCTTCTATCCATCTCCCCGTACCAAGATCGCCGTTCCGACACCACTGAGAATTTTTTAAACAATACTTCCGAGTCTTCTCGTCAGACTTGGTCGGATTCTTTCCTCACCATGTATTCCTCTTCCTTGCTACCACGGTGTCCAAAGGTCAAGAAGCGGCACATTGGACTGCTAGAAATTTACGCTTTCTTCTTCGTTATTCAAGTATTGTTTTTCTTCAATCAGCGGCGTCCCTTCGACTCCGCATGGATCATAACTTCTTCCCCGGCGCGTTTGCCTACCTATTTTCAGTCGGCAGAGAATGACCTCCAAAAAGCGATAGGTCTCCGGGACATCGTTCCAGGTGCCTTCGAGATTATGAATGCTCGCTGGATCGACGGAGAACTATCTCACATAAGCAGCTTGGGTAAGTTGGTCTCGTTTTTCCATCGCTTATCTGACCGTCCAAAAGCTACTAGCTCGTAACTCTCGATATCATCGTCAGAACACTTCTTCAACCTTTGTTCACATAAACAACCCGGCTTCCGGTCACGTTTGCGTCTAATCCATAACCTCCTCACGGCTCGCACAACGTTGGATGGCGGCCAATGAGCACAGTATCTTCCCGGGTTGAAATCATTCTTGGTTAGAAAACGAAATCAGAATACGAGACTTGTCGGAGCCCGTTGCTACTCGCCACTTGGCCACTCGCGATATGTCACATCACTGAAGCCACTATTCTCTGAGCTCTTCATCCCACTAGTAGAACATGCTAATTACCTTCTCGTCCGTGTGACATTCAGATTGCACTGCTCGGGCGAAGACTCGGAGTTCCTCTGATAACCATTGTATCATCTGGTCGCTCAATTCCCAGACCATACTTGTATGACACAGTTGTCTGAGGATCGTCAGCACAACGTCAACGACAAACGATTAGCAATGACCAGCACCTGCTTGAGTTGCCGGCATACTAACCCAAGCGAGTATAGACCGACCCTAGCCAGGCCTAGCGTCACAGACGACAGTAAGATCCCGAGACCGAAGACTGACCGCATTCTCGCTCCAGAATAATCAATATACTTTCATGGTGCGTGACAAAATTGTTTCGCCCTGGTCGATGACATTCACCCCTCGTGCTCTTGCCATATCTAACTGCTCTCTAGGCGAACTGCTTCTTCCCTGCCCACTTCGATCATATCTACTGTCTGGACGTAATCGTCGGGCATAATCGATCTCCCTCGATCTCCAGATCCTGCTATGCCGTGTACCAAATCCAACGCCACACGCCTTGCTATGACTCTGCCTCTCGCTCTTAGTGACCGACGAACATTCCCTATCCCCTCGTCTTCTCTCGTAAGTCAGATATACTTCTTGGTTCGTGGACCAAATCAACAAGCTCTCTTTCATGTCGCCAATCTGCAGCCGAAATATTGTCTCTTTGGGAGCGTGACAATTCGTCTCAATGTCAGAATCACCCTTTGACTACCTGAGCGCCCCGTGGCCGAAAGCCCTGTGACCCCTGCTCTGGGTTGGCACGTTAGACCAAAGGACACCCATCACAGAAAATCCGCAAACAACCCGCTTCTAGTCATAGAAATTCGGGCCGTACCCTGCTGCCGGCCGAGTTCTCCTGTGAGGGTGGTCTCGGACTGATAGTGTGTACCGATAGTATGTGTGTTGTAGTTACCGATATTTCCTAAAAAGGGAGTGAGGTGGCTGCCATTACACTCACGGACGTACTTAAACCCAAAATACGCGTCGTTCCCTACATTGACCTTGACCTGCATGATAAGTCTCTTGCGTTCCATGGACGTTCACCCTTCCCATACCGAACCAGATACGAGGCCTCCTCGCCCTCCTGATAACCTACCGTCCACCTCAACTCTCAAGCGACCCCCCTCCCCCTCCTTCGATGCTGTCGACGACGAGATCACAAGGAAGAGGTTCAAGGAAGATGCATCACAACAGGTTGCACAATTATTGGTGCCATCTGCGTCCAAATATGATGCATTCGTCGAAGATCTTGCTCAGGAGCTTCAATGCGGTTGTTGTGCCGAGCTCGTCTACCGACCAGTCGTCGTCTCGCCCTGTCAACATTTCTTCTGTGGAAGGTACTCTTGGTCGATGTTTTCAGAGTGTAATGAGATGCTGACACGGCTTCAGTTGTTGTGTACTTTGGATCAAGGTGGGTTTCTGTCCAACCGCTGCCACCAAGTGCCACGAGATGGGCCTACACTATCATGAGCTATTTTTGTTTTGCCATGCGCGTGGTTCCGTCGTTTACACGTTTTGAGAACGGTATCTTGGGGCGACACAGCGCTAACTAGACAGATCTACAGAACGGTGGCACCAACTGTCCCGCCTGTAGGGGTGTCTCGAGCTTTGTCTCGCCATCTCGTCCCATTCAAACGATCGTCGATGTACTGCTTCGTGCGGAACCCTCGAGGGCACGTACAGAACGGGAGCGGACGCAGGCAGACGAAATCTACAAAGTTGGTACATCGATGCGAGTGCGTATTGTGATTCATGTCCATATCGTTGTCTCACGTATCCCTTTAGATTCCAACTCCCCGGGAAGCGTCTCCAGAACCAAATCTCAACCAGAATCCAGATTATGCCCGCCCTTGTCCGCATTGTGGGCCCGATAACCCATATGGATGGAGATGTCCACAACCGATTGTAGATTTTTCAGTTGACCCCGAACAGGCTTGGCATCTTGATGACGGTGCGCCACCGGGACATGCATATTGCGGAAACTGGTATGAATTTTGTATGTCTTATATTCTTCGGCGTCACTTATAGCTATCCTATCAGCGAGATGCTCCTCGCTCTGGGAGCCCCTGTCACGACGAAATGTGACTTTTGTCAGGTGTCTTTCTGTGGAATCAACGTCCAGGGTAGATGCACTGCGTCGTCTTTAATTTCCCAGCATCCTCACAATATGACCGATATCGGTGACCTCATTCAATCCTCCGAGGTCTATGAATGTTTTGAAAACAACACTGTGGAAGTCGAAATCATGTTGGATTACTTGACTAGTGGTCAAATCACCCCAAGACTGATATATCGTGACGTGAGTCCATAAAAAACTTGTTCTCATAACTCCTGAGACATTGATGTGTGGGTTGTAGATCGTGCAGCACCTGCAGTCACAGCCCAACGGGTTCCGACCCTTAATTGAATCAGACCTTTTTGTGGACATGCACAGTGTCGCAGCGGGAATGGATGATAATCCTAGTGCACCGAGAGCTCGCATTTGTCGGCATTGTGCTACTGAAGTATTACTCTGGGGCTTGAAGGAATGGTGGATCCGCGAACGTCAAAAGGGTCACTTGGACCCAACTATTGCAAGTCGTCCAGACTGCGAGCAAGGTGCCTTGTGTAATCGACAGAAAGACCTTGGTATGTCGCACACGACTTCAGTGACATCTGACTTTGAAGTTGACGTCTGACATTCTTTGATTCCAGCACATGCCAAGGAGTGTGAGTTTATTTGTCGTCGTCGTGACGCATCCATGTCTCGAGGGAGCTGACCAATCTGCTTTGTGCTGATAGACAACCACCTGGTGTCGACTCCAGCGACACGATTAACACAAGTACCTGAATCATCTGCTGGTCTTCCGGAAATGGTCCGTGAGACAGAAATCCAGCAACTTAATGGACCTTATCCCGTTACCGATGTTCACGACGCGGGGGAAGCCATTCAGACTTTGTCGAGTGCTACGGATATGTCTCTCGAGGTCGATAGTGGTGCTGTCAATGACGACAGATCAAATGCGCCAATACTATAGGGACGAGAAGACTTTACTGAAGCAGCATTTTGTTGGTATCGCATGATGTTACATTGAGTGATTCAAGCCAGATTTATAGCTCGCATGATACTCGTAAATTCTACATTAATGCTATGTACTCTTATTGAACAAATTCCAAAACATGCCAATGGAGCGGCTAGGTATATATATACGCAGAAAAACATCGATGAATGAATGACGTAGATCAAACAATGCAACGCAAGCATAAAACATAAAAATCTCCTACATCACGTTTCCAAGTCCATCGTACATGGCAATTTCAGAGTCCCAGCGCCGATTACGGCCATTGGTCGTCGGGTTGGACTGGTTCGAGTGAACAGAGCCCTTTTCCGGCGCAAGCGTTTTTCGCCGTTGACGCTCCTTGAGCTCCTCAGCCAGTCGCTCAAGCCTGGCCTTTTGTTCGGCCTTCTTCATTCTTTTTGCCTCCGCTTTCTGTGCCTTCTCCTCCTTTACATCTTCCTTTTTGGAGAATTTCGACGTTGAGACGCTCACGGTCGGCGACAAGGATGGTTCCAATCCAGAGGCTTTGGACACGGGAGATATGATACGCGTCAGTGTAAGCTTCCCGCCGAAGCCTGGACGTGGAGTGGGTATCACTGGCCGGCTCGCAACCGTGGACGGCTTGTCGAGGGTGGGTGATGGCGAATAGGGTAGAATGGGGAACGGCACGGAGCGAGGCGGCACGTTGACGCGCAGGTTCTCAATGTTTCGATTCTTTGTCCGAATTTCGGGCAATCGATGAGATTGCTCAAATCCATCCTGCCTCGGAGAGTGATCCACGGGTGCAAAGATGATGCTCCCAGAGTTTTGTGAGACAGGCCTGGACCGACCGACGGGTCCCTGGTTTCCCACAAACCGCTCCTCAATGATGGTGGGGGTATGCGAGAGTGGAATGTGGTCGACGGGGGTTTTAAGAGCCCCTGGACTTCTTGGGCGAAGGTACGATCGTGAATGTGATGAACTGGCAGATGTAGTCGAAGAGGAAAGGGATGGGGTATCAGAATCACTCGCAACGTCGGCGCTGGATTGTGTGCGCGACCGGGAACGATGTGGAGAGTGAAACGCAGGTAGAGGTGAATGTGAAGGAGTCTGTGGAGGCGAACGGTTGTCTTCTGAAAATTCGAATTCGGAGTCGGACGGAGTGAACGCCCAGCTAGTAGGGGAGTACGAGGGATGTGGAGGGGAGTATGGTTCCTCGCATTCCAGGAGAAGGTATAGTGCAGTGGGCACCTTGCCTTGGCGCGTATCGCAGGGCTTCTGGATGCTTGTATCGATGTAATCATCAAAGCCATCGTCCAAGGCAACTCCAGTAGCCTCTTCCTCTTCAGCAAAGGTAGGTGTGTGTGAAACAGCGGGAGAGAGTAGTTCTGCAACGGCACAGAGCTCGAAGTCCGTATACGCAGAGACTATGCTAAATGTCCTGCTGTGGTTTGACATCGTCAAGGTACTCTCTGAGAGAGTCCCTTTGTGCGAATGTTTGTTTATTTGAAAGCTCGAAAATGATGCGGCAGCCGAAATTTGTCCATCATGAACGACTAACATAGTTGATATACGTTGGTAAGAATTACCCACGGCTCAACATAGACAGGACACGTACTGTGTTCTGCAACATCGCCCCTGCTGGTCCCTGTGTGTTGTTGATCGACAGCTGTCACTCTGGTGTCTGGGGCGCTTTGAGCTCGAGCTGAAGACCCTAGGGTCTCCTCCGATCCCCGTCCTTGGTGGTCGCTATCGCCTGGGTCAAGATTACGATTACCCCCAGCTCCACCCCCGCTGCCACCTTTGCTATCAGCGCGTGAACGGCCCGTCCGTTTCTGGCTATACGACTGATATAGGAATCATCAGTTCCTTGCTACTAACCTGTAACCCGGAGCGAAAGCATTACCATGACAGTCTTCAGGGCACTACACGCCAATACAAACGAGTAAACACTCGTATCCAAACCTCACTACAAAAAAAACGTACCGTATTTGGAGACTTCGGCAACTGCAGAGTGTTGCTACTTCATAAACACCAACAGAAGTCGAGTTGGACAGAGCCCGGTGCATCGCATGTTTCACTAAAGCTTCGAGGTGTGTGATCTGATATGTGTTAGATAGGATTAACAGTTGACTCAGGACCGCAGGCGCATGTTGAAGAGGTGTAATGAGCGCGTGCGAGTAGAAGTATTGCAGTAGCGCTGATGTGATTGGGTACGGTTCCGAGAGATGGAAAGCGCGCGGTGTTAACCGTGGATCTGGTCGAGGCTCCGAAGAGTCTGGGGCTCCAGGAAGGTCCGGAAGGCCGACATCCATGGAGGAGGTTGGTAAAATTTCCGCACTTTGACGGGCACGCTCCAGAAATTTTATCCTTTGGTCCTTGAACCACGGCCACCTATCCTCCAAAATCCTTCTCGAACAATTTATCTTGCGTCCATCATCACAGACAACCTCGAAATCCGCCAGAACCCCTTCCTCCAGCGCAGACAGACCAAACTCCTGCATAGGAATGTCAAGCTGTAGTGACGGCGGTTGGTAAATGCCGAACGACTCGAGATCGATCACTGCGACATGATCCCAGCTGAGTAGTCGACGATTATAGTCTTCCACCAGATTTCCATTGCGATTGCCAAATATAACGAATTTGTTGGCTTCCGCCCAGAGGCACGCTCGGAACCACGACCCTGAAGAAACAGCATTTCCTGGGTCAATGCGCGACCAAGTCATCGTAAGCAGGTCGAGCGCCCAAATCGAGTAAGATTGATAGGTGTGAGCGAGGTAGGTACCGGCGATGATGAAGTGAGTGCCCAAAATTGCGCCCGAGGGAAATCTGAGGCCCGGAGGAAAGGAAGTTCCGGACATTGTTGTGGAACGATCGACAATTGTGAAGTCCGTGTCAGGTAATGGGGAAAAGACTTGGAGTTCGCGTTTAACATCCGTGAACTTGAAGCATATCATGAGCAAGAATCACAGTGATAATCCAGGAGCGTACATTGTAGTTACTGTAAAGATAAATGTCGTTTGGAAAGTCGTCAGTCGGTGAGGCAGAATATGAAAGATGGACGAGAGAGTCAGTCGGTGTGGACTCTTGAGGAGAAGGCGAGGACTTGTCTGTACGGAAACGAGACCCCGGAGACCCTAGAAAAGCAGTATTGACGGTGGTGCGTAACTCCTCTTCAGGTAGCCGAACCCGCAGATTGGCGGATACGGCCACACTGCGGTAGGTGCCACAATGGTGAGGGAAGTTCCTCCGTTGGACCCAAGCTTTTCCCAAGAGATCATAAACGTGGACATCATCCAACCACACGTTTGATAGATCTTGACCGCCGATGATGAAGAGCCTGTCGGCTGTTACAGAGGAGAGATGTGCATATCGAGGTTTCGGAACAAGCGAGTCGGCAGGGGCATCTGGAGAGGCCGTATTAGTAGACGAGACAGGGAGCCAGTGCCTCGTCGACAGGTCAAGGAACCGAATGTCGTTCAAGACACAGAGATCCTCTGCACTGGAAGAGTTGGGAGTACTTCCCATCCCACCAAAAACAATAAGTTGATTGTTCCCTAAGATTGAGTGATAAGTGGACGAAGGTAGTAAAGTAGGTAACTTGCATGTTTCTGCGCTGTGAAAATAACGAGGTTCGGGGACATCGTCCTCCGGAAACGGGGTTATCTTTTCCCAGGTGAATGTGTCGAGATCGAAGACATAGAGGTCCGAGACCATGCGTCGTTCAGTAACGAGACGACCGCCCTGGGGAGGGTGAGAAGGGGAGGGTGGAGGTGAGATGTTGACTCACAAACAAAAACACTTTGGATCCAACGACAGTAGTGGATGCACCCTGAAAAGGCGTCCAGTGGGGAAGAGTATCAATAAAGAAGAGAGTATGGACTTACGACGAGCTTGGCGGGGACATCTCCGGAGGTTTTCCTGCAAAAGGTGGTGAGATCTGATATGGAGTGCATCAAGTTGCTGAGGGAGAGGGGGGGGAGAGGGAGGGGGAGGGGGCAGGGGGAGATTGCGGACGGAAGGAAAGGAGAGTTATTTAGTAAAAGTACGAAACCAAGTCAGCCTCGATCACACTAGTAGGATCACTCTTCGGCTTGCGCCGACAATGACGTGATCCAGCGAACGCCACGTGTCCTGTCGTACATCGCCACTCTGGAATTCGCACCTCTTCGAAACATGTCCCCGATGGGCCTCCGGGGTACTTGTTTGCTGTCAATTTCAGTTTCTGAACCTTGACTTGTCGGACTTTCTGTGCTCTATGTTGAAAGTACAACTTCCTCGGATATTATCCTTATCTGCGACCTACCACAGCACGTTCAAACCTTAAATAATTCCCCGCTTTACCTGCCTGTATAATCCACAAACAGCAACTAATTTGGCGAAATAGAGCTCGTCATGTACCTCACAACCTTGAAGGTGGCAACGAATTGCCGTACATATTTGCATTTGGTCATATGCACTCCAACTCGAACTGCCCCACTTGCTAATGGCTTGATCGGATAATGATTTGTCTGTTTCAGAAAGTGGCTATCACGATGTGTGGTGGGTCCTGGGTCCTGGATACATTCCGCTAGAGATGGAGTGCATACGGACAGAGTACGCAGTTGGAACTTTGACCGTCACGTCAGTCGACGTGAGCGCAACACCAATAATTGGTCGCCGGCCCGGGGTTTCCGGAGGTGGTAACGATGTTCAAAGCGACTACCAAAGCCATCCCAAATAAGTTCTTATCGTCACCTCATCTCCTTTCCAGCACTGCGTCCCTGCACATGTCCGCCTTAGACGTCGCGGAGACAAATGACACCATCCAAGTTCGCTCACACGTACAGTATAACACCCCAGAACATATCTCCCCACACAACGTTCTCCCTTCTCCCTTGGATCAATTCCATGTCTGGTTCAATGAAGCCCGAAATGCTGGTGTTCGTGAACCAGAATCCGTGTCTTTGTCTACCGCCACCCCATCCGGTATACCCTCCTCGCGCATGGTGCTCTTCAAACAACTAGACAAGCGAGGCTTCATCTTTTACACCAATTATACCTCCCGCAAGTCTCAAGAGCTCGACCAGAACCCAAATGCTGCCTTGCTCTTTTTCTGGCGAGAGATATCGAGGCAGGTCAGGATCGTTGGCAAAGTTGAGAAGATAAGCAAAGAAGAGAGCACAGAGTACTTCCAAAGTCGCCCTATCGGCAGTCAGCTTGGTGCATTGGCGAGCAAGCAAAGTTCTGTCATTGGGGAGAATGACCTGCAGGAACGACTCGAGGTACTTCACAAACTACACGCAGTTGACGAGAGCACAGAGGGAAAGATTCCCCTCCCAGACTTTTGGGGTGGTTGGAGGGTTCTTCCAAGGTAACGATATATCTCCTTAATGTCCACATCCAGTGCTGATTTCCATCAGTGAAATGGAATTTTGGCTGGGAAAACCATCCCGCCTTCACGATCGTGTCCGATACCTCCGCATCGACGGATCATGCGACGAGGCACCTCACTGGAAGATTGAGAGGTTGGCTCCTTGAAATCAGATCATTCACGCCGGATCAGGGTCATTTAAAGCTATGCGTATTGTACTTCCCCTCAGTATCGTACATGAAGCCTAGACTTCAAGATACCAGGAACAATGGATAGGAATAAATGCAAAATGAATTGCCCCGCGCGCCGCTGTCCAAGTGCCTCTTCCGCGTTCAGTGTTGTTTATTGTATCATCTCATTAATACCCCCTGCCGAGAGACCTGAGATTGTAGAATCAGACTCTGGCCATCAAGTTAATTCTTTCTCGCGCCATTGTAAACATTGGTGCTAATTGGTTCCGAATAGAGATCCAACCCAAGTATTACGATAGGTTCGTCCGTCCGTCTAATCTAAATGCCACTCAATCAGCGACATTGCAAATGTCCTAGTGATAAATTGTGTTTTTCTGGCATTGCGGTCTGGAAGGTTCTCTTGTGCGTGTCCTCATATGACAGTTATCAGGTGTCGTTCTTGCAAGCTGATCAGTACATTTGCATTATTATAGGACTCAATGTCCGCATATATGAGCGGTTATCAAAGTGACAACATGGAATCATCCCCCTCCTTGGAACTTCCGATGGATTCCTTGTGTTAGTATTCTCCCTCGGTGATCACCGAGGACCGTATGGACATTCTTTGGTCGCACGACGCGCACTCGCCGATCAAACCAGGCGGTGTTGTGTAAACTATTTCAATGATCCGGGCGTCAGTCAAGTGCTTCTGTATTCGCTATCTCTCCGCCCCTAACGTGAACCTTACGAAGAGGAAACTTGATCCAAAGCAAATAGACACCGGAAAATGTCCACATGTCTCCGGAACTTGTTACATTTGGAGGAACTTTGATATGCATCACACAATTTAGACCCGTGGTAGCTGAGATGTAGAATTTAGTTCTAGGTGGCTTTCAATGGAAGACACCGATATCCAAGTTGGGTACTCACTCATGCTATCAAGCATCCGGCAATATGTCTCCTGACCCAATCTGATCGATGTGGTGCACATGAAAGAAAGGTTCGCACACGGCGCGATGATACGCCCATACAGGTATCATGTGGTGCAACAAGGAGAGAACATATGTAATTAGAAAGTAAAATTTGCAGCAGAAGTCCACTTACGTATCCACCAATTAGTGGGTGGACGTAGGACTGCTTCAAAGAACCTGTTAATTCAGCGCTTCACTCAGGCCTCACTGTGCCCCTCGAAGATGACACGGACACCTGCCAAAGTTGCTTTATTCAATCTAATTTTTACCGAGAGGCCGAGTGCGATCGTCGTAGATGGGGTCGTACGCTCCTGTTGCATGACTTGCACACAGGCAATTCCACCCGACGGCAATACCAGAAAGAATGGCGATAACGGCGCGATAAAAGCGAAAATGTATTACCTGCCTATACACCTGATAAGTTCAGAACGCACAAACTTCTGTCAATTCATCATTATATTTTTGCGTCCTGTCAGGAACCAACCCTCTTGAACATTGATAATTAGTGATCGGGATTCGGCATTGTTGGATTGTAATCCAAAACGAATCGGTGACAACCTGTGCGGCGATGGAAGTCCGACATTAAAGACGGCGAGGTGACCTGTCCGCCTAGCGGGAGGGACAGTCCGCTGGGGGATAGTCGGGTATCTACTTGGAGCCCGCCGTACGTTAAGTTTCATGACGCTCTGAATAAGGGGAAGCGCAACGGCGGTGACTAGCTTTATATGTCAGTAAAACTGTAGGGCATGACACAGCGCCTGCAAACAGCCTGAGCCAAACTCTGATTAGTGGGTGGACAATCAATGGAGAGATCTGTGACCAACCTTACTGAGTGTGTTATTATTAATATCAATAAGTACCGACGTAGCACCGTGGTGGGTGCAATCTTGACCAGGGAATGTATTTGCAGGGCCTGGGGTCCGACTTGCCAGCAAATGCGCCATAGGCAAGGTGAATAAGAGCGTGTTCTAACCAATGCATGACTAGTGGCACTGTCGGCCCGGGATCGGGTACATTTTTACTCTCGCTGTGAATTTTCCTCAGCCATGCACGGGGCGAAGCAACTCAATCCGTTTCTGCGACTAACCAAGCCAGCGATATTGCAGGGGGTTACCGTGCGCAGATATGCCTCTACAAAAACTCAGCAGAACCGACCCTCAATCGAAGAGAAAGATGGCGACTTTCGGCCTCCATGGGTGTACTCGGGCTCTCGCTTTCTAACGTACACTACAATACCTCGTGAGGCGATTTCGAGCCGTTTCCTACCCCAATCATGACGTTCCGATCTCTAGTCACGCTTCTCTATTGCGCTTTCCTCGCCGACTGGGGCGAGCGAGAACATATCTTTATGCCCGTGAGTTGTTTTCCCAGTCATCTACTAGTAGTGCTCTTGCCAGCCAATACTACACCCTTTAGTTGCGCAGATGGGTATCAAATTACAGACAATCGGTTCTCTCTTTATCTCCTGAAGAAGCTGCGCTTGTTCAGGGGAACAAAGGACAGACTCCACCCCCAATACAGAAAGTCAGCTAGGATGATTCAACAAAGGACCGATATACCATATTACCTCGTGGAATCCTCGTGTGCAGAGATAAGAGTACATAGTTTAATTTACCAGCACTTTGAAGCGTGCTGCAGCCGTGTTGATATGCTGCAAGTAGTCTCACTGGGATGTATTTACGCAAACTTTGATGCGAAAAACTATGCAGTTGCGCCGGAACAATGCAGACAGCACCGACGACATTTGTTCCTCCACCAAATGGCTATCAACCACTATCCTGTATGTCAATGTCTTAGCACGATCTTAGCATCAGTCTTATCCGTTTTATTATAGCAGCCGAAATTTACGCCGTCAAAAGGCAATACCTAGGACTACTCCCTCCTCAGCAGATAATTGATATCTGCCTCACTTTTGAAGCCCATGCACCTCTGCACGTAAAAAGTTCGGTATGGCCATATGACATCCGGGCAGCTATTGCCTCCATATTGGCCCAAAAAGCCCAAGCGTCTCACACCCTGACGTCTCCAGAGTCAGACTCGCCTTGGAAAACCTCTCCTCGTCTCGATAGTTCGTCTACAGAAACGACAACACAACCTCCAACGAACTCACCACAGCAGTCGACACCCGCCCCAACCCAACCCTCGACGAGCACGCCATCCGTCTCACAACCGGCTACATCACAGGCCCCTCCCACAACTCCAGGTCCGCATTATCCCCACCAGCCATACTACCAACCTAGTTATCTTCCTGCGCCCTTTTATACCCCACACACAACGTATGGCTACCCACATCCTTACCCATCGTATCCTCAAACCCCCGTACTGTACCCAGCCAACCCGGCAAACCACCAACCGCCACTGTTCACCAATACACCACTTGTTCATCCTGCCCCGGAACCACCTCCCCCGCTCAACAATGTCGACGATCTTCCAAGTTACGAGGAGATGATTGTTGAAGCACTTCTAGACTCGGGTGATCCCGAAGGATGCGCGCCGAAGAGTTTATTCAGCTGGATGGCGATGCATTACCCTCTGCAAATGAATTTCCGTCCCTCGGCCAGTCAAGCTTTGCAAAAGGCTTACAAGAGAGGTCGCCTGGAGAAGGGGAGTAACGGCAAATATCGACTGAACGAGAACTGGGAGGGTGGTAACGTATGTCCATAAGCCCTCGTGCCGAATGGATATTTGCTTAGTTCAGGTTCATTCTAGACTTCCAAGCGGACGACGCGTCGGCCACAAACTCTTGCACAAACGACGCTTCCTGGCCCACAGCCCCAGCCGTCACCATTTACGCATCATCCTCTTGTGCCTCATGGAGCTACCAATCCCCAAACTCGCCTTCCCCCTTCCGGACAGCCTCCAGGATATGGGGGGTATCCTTTAGGTCATCCATATCAAGGCACCTCAGGGTCTGTACATTCATCGGCTACGCGAGACAGCATAGGAACAATTTCTCAAAAACAAGCTGTTGATCATGAAACAGGGGAGGGAAGCGATGCTTGGGAAGCAGCGCAGAACATTCTAAAAGCCATCAACTTTGGACAACTTTTTCAAATTTCGAACGAGGAAAACAGGGCGGGGGAGCTCTCAACATCCGTTCATTCAACAAACCAACGAGGTTCCGCCGATGGACCCGATAAGTCATCGTTGGCTCTGGGCACGGTAGTCGCCGAAGAATCGGCTGGCTCTCGCCTTGAGGTTGTCGGGAAATCGGCAGAGCTCAATGCAGAGCAAAGAGCAGCGTTACAAGCACAGCTGGCGCTCCTGGCTGCACAGTTGGCAGAACTTGCAGATGTTAGCGAGGACGAACTCTCTCACAATCTGGAGGTTTCCCAAAGGAGTGTCACAATGTCCGATTCTGGTCCAGGCGATGGAGCTGATGACGAGGACAGTGAAGATATGATGGAGGTCCCAGTGCCGACAACGTCCCTGGCGGCCTGAATTAAACTCGTGATCGATTTTCCACCTTGTACCTGCATCAATCGCAAATTCGCAATATCTGCTGTCCGTCACTATTCTCAAATATTGTGACTGAATGTGATCGGATCCGATCTTGCTTGAATAAGTTTTGTGTGCCGGCCGCGCGTTGCCAGAGCCACCTGAACGGTTGTCGTTGCTCGATGATTTTACCAACCGTTGAGCCGTTGTTCTTAACATATGATCTTGAGCTTGAGCACCTATTATGTAATATTAACAGCTCTGAGCCCGAGTCTATCAATAGTACAACATTGTCTTGGACAGATTCTGCTCCGTCTCGAGCTCTCGGAGTGCTATGACATGCCGAATGGCAGCTTTGTACTACCGTTTCATGATCCGAGTAACTAGTACAGCGCTTAGGGCTACTCGAAGTGTTGAGCAGTGGATGGACAAACACGATTAACAGTCGAAATACAGGACACGAATGTAGCCGTACACCGCCGAAAAAAATAGCCATCGTACACGTCGCATTCAAAGTCGTCAATTGTTTTCGATCCTGAGTAATTCCACCTCAAAGCTCAAATGAGCATTTGGCGGAATCACAGGGGGGAATCCCCGATGACCATAAGCCTATGTGACATCAGAAAAACAGGCCATTCAAGACAGACGCGTGGCACATACATAATCTGGTGAAATTTTGAGCAGTGCCTTTTGACCGAGTGATAATTGCGGGACGCCTATCGGAGATCGATCGATGAAGCCTGTATCTTGAGGGAAAGTGGGTCGCTTACCCTCATCCCATCCTTTGATCACTTTTCCAGCTCCAATTAATGTTTCAAAAGGAATGCCTCTAACAATCGATGAAGAGATCGGTAGGGACAATAGATGAATGGAACTGAACACGAACGTACCGGTCCCTGCTCGAGTCGAAAATCTTACCATCTGAGAGTTTACCGACATAATGGATATGTACTTTATCTATCGCGATGTCAGAACGATCCCGTCTGGGACTGCCTGGCGAGGATGGACGTACCCCCAGACTTCGGGAAGTTGATGCCATCCCCAGGTGTGATCGGCTCGATGGTAACGCCCTAGGATCGTGTGTTGGAACGGGGGAACTCTCGATGGTATTTTATTATGGAGCTCACCATTGTATACAAAATCGATGACCAAGACACGAAAGTGTGGAGGATAGGAATGTTCGTGGCGAACACTTATAGCAAACGGGGGGCGGAGTGCGGATCTTGATCCGAATCTGGTATGACCTGTCATCAGGTCTAGATTGGTTATCGATGTCGATACGGTTTACTATCTGGAAAATGATTTATGATACACGATATGAGTCGTGACGACATGCCCTCTTTTGTTCTTGACTTTGCGCAATCAAGTATTGAGCTTGATTCAGAACAGGAGTTCGAAGCAACGCCACCAGACCGTCGTTCGTCGACAAGAATTGCAATGGATTGGTATTGGTATCCACTCAGATCGGGAGGCCAATTGGATCGTGCGAAGTTGGGTCACATCGATTCAAGGTTATCGATATCTCACCTGTGAACGCGGGGAAGATGATATCAAATAGATCATATCATTGGTCTTCGGGCTGATGTAGAAGCAACAAATGAACGGCGGCACGTTTTACAAGGGTGCTGAAGGAGATGATAAGGTGAGACTTTCGGCAATGCTATAGCTGGGATACGCATTTGAATCTACAATGCAGACTGAACCCGAAGATACACGGGGACATGCTTGAAGCTGAAGCCAAGACACTGCTGCTAGAGAAATCATGAAACCAAGTAGGCAATCGGTTACGCAGAGAGTTAGAAAGAAGTAACTACCGCTGAAAGAAAATCTCGTGCCTCGCACGCAATTTCCGTCATTTTCACAGAAGAGAGTCCAAGGCGACAGGCTAGCATGCAACTTGCCACATCTAGTCTTAGTAACAAGACAATGCGTGTCCAAGGCAGAAGCAGATTTAAAACAAATTGTAGACAAAGAGAATGGTCAGTGGCGGGTTTGCTGGCAAACTTATCCGTACCCAGCGAACCGTGACCTTCAAGGGGCAATGAGAGCAGGATATCCTTGTTTCAAATCGATCGATCATTTCAGGTGCCGAGTAACCATATATACTGTCCGTAACACCTGCTTTGTGAGTGCTCCAAGTTGGTTGACTCACCGCTTCCACTAGAACTTACTATGATTAATCTTAGCGTCCCTTTTATTTCCCATTCTGCACAGTCTGGCTTTTAGCTTCCGACTGGGAAGAAAGGCCCCTTCTTCTATCATGATGGTCAAGGTGCAACCATCGCTTCGCATGGTGTGTGAGATTGTTTTAATATTAGGAATCGGTGGGTAACAATAGACAACCAATCACACTCATTGCAGTAGTTTTTCCCCACCATTCAGGAGTTCAAGGGATGTTGCCCATGACGACTGGTTTCCTGATTACGTCCTAGCATTACTTGTACTCACAGTACGTCCGGCGATTGCCGCGATGATGAATGCCTACTATGGTATATCTGTCGATCTTGTTCACGCCGGATCTTTGCTTCCGAGTGCCTGTGTACCTCGGTCCCTTGCTGGTCTGTATCAAAGCATCTTGGTAACCTTCATCACTTCCTGATCATTCGCAGGACATCCTGTCCCCCTTCTTTCACGCACACAGCTTTATCAGATTGATCCATTGCCAGGAGATCGTTTGAACCTGAATTGAAGGCAGATTTGACTTTATGATGCCGTTTTGCTCTTACGTTCTAACGACACAGTGATGACACCTCGAGGTATTTTTCAGATTTTCGTCACGTTCTCGTACTTTACACGCTCGAAGTCGCGGTTATTGCGGCCACATGTGCTCACACTGGCGTGCGAATTCTTCTCCAACATGCACCGCCGCGAATTTCTATCAAAGCAAGGCAAAAGCCCACCAGTTGGATAGTGTCGTAGCTGTGGGTACGACATGCTGCTTGTACGTTGTTCGTAAACTACGAGGGAGCAATTCACGGCTTTAATATGAATTCGTTAATGAGAAACAGCAAGTACACGATGTGAATGAACTGGTACCCCGCGGGCTCTTCTAGCCGCTTGGACTGTGAAGCCTCCCGCTTCGCGCGAGGGCTACTTATATTGAATAGCGTGCGTGCCCACGGATTTAAAGTTGACAGGGCAGACTTCCACCAAGCTTGTCAAGCCCTGGAAGCCGAGTTCAACCGAGCGGGAAGAAGCCATTCCGCTCAGCGCCTAAATCTCTTGGATAGGAAAGGCGCTGATAAGTACGGGAACTTGAAGGGCTTCCATCGTAATGCCGGGACGCTCGTCCGATCCTTATCACGTGTCAAGGGTCGCGATTCCTTGTCTGCCTTGCGGTTGTCGCGCCACCTGCAGCGGACGGAGACGGAAGGGGAATGCCACTAGGACTTACATGATTTATTGACATGGAGACGGTTTCATACGTAAAATGAATGAACCGGTTCTCCGCATGATAGGGGGAACGCGGTCACACAGAGTACGAGTAAAGCAAATTTAACAGCACGCGGAATGGATCCGTTTTTTGTTCTGCGTACCACGGGATCGCGGAGTGCTTGCGAGTTGCGGTGCTGGATCTTGGAAGACGAGCAGTTTCAATGCGGCTATCACTTGGCAAGTTGGCAATCCTGTGATACTTTAGCCGCACGAGGAACATTTTGCCGTTGACAGGTATATAAAATAATGCGTACTTGGCATATGTTTCCCTAATAGAAAAGGGACCGTGTTCCGGGATTGCGCGCACAAGTAGACCAGGGGTTCCCGTATAAATCTCGGGACACACATCAGGCACATGGCTTGCCAATGGCTGTGGATTAGGTGTATATATGCAACCAGTTTAACCGATCAGATGAGGTTGGAAACGTGCCGTGGACATGTCCGTACAACCTGTCAGCTACAAAGATGGCGGACTCCGCCGACACGCTGCGACGGAAGGTGTGGGGCATGGGGTAAGGCTGTGTGAGGCATTTGGATCATCTTGCGTGCCAACGCTGGACGGATCTAAAAAAAAAGAGCGGAGGCACGGACACCCGATGTCTGCGGGCAGCTGCTGAGCAATTTTCGCCTGTTTTGGAATTGACGGGCAAAGAATTCCCGAAACGTGTCCCCGTTTTACAGTGCTATACAACAAACCGATGCCAATGCGATTGGGAATTGTCAAAGTACCAAGAATATAATATCATAAGAAAAGGTGGAAAATCCTAGAGGCAATAGCACAAACATTAGCCTCAAATCGAGTATGCATCCAACCAACCCGAACAAAACTCGATGCCAGCGACCCCAAATAGGAAGACTATTAGTCCAAACTCCATATGCTAACTGGTAGTGTAAATGCGCAACTAGTGGTACAAATGTACAGAACCGAAAAAAAGAGAATATTATCAAGTATACAGGCGTATGGCACAAAGACACGTGAGAATTTGCTCGGCAGAGCAATCAAGGCATTATAGTAGCCCAAGTCGAGGTGGAGATGTGTCGCAATTAGGAGGAACGACAAGGTTATTACGTGCAGATGATAATCATGCGAGCGTGCGTTTGTGCATAGTGCTGACGAGAAATGCGAGAGAAAAAGACAGATATGATAAGTCAGGGTATGTGTCGTGGATTGGCGGTATAACCATCGTCGTCGCTCCGCGCATGCGGGGTATAAAGTGCTCCAAATGGCAAAGACGTTTCGGATATCATCTACCATTTTCGTTCGGGACTGGTTTCCTTTCCGTGGAAGAGAAAAAGGCGCTTAAGAGGCTGAGCGATTTCAACTTCGATTTCGACCTCCTTGAGGTTTCCATCAACAATACGCGTTTCAATACGTTTCTCCTTCTTCGGAGGAGGCACCATGACGGGGTATGTCTTGATATTGTCATACGACCAGGAGCGGACTGAATCGCAATAAGCAACGATACTCAACATGAAATCTGTAACATACCTTGCACCTGTGGTCGCGATGAAGCTGATGCAGATGCACTACATTGCTCGTTCCACATACTGTCCTCGCTGATTTCGCTAGGGAAGCGACTGAGGGGACTGCACAAGCTCGCAGAGGAAAGACTCTGGCTAGACACGCTGTGTGCTCGCATGGTGACATTGGGAACGAGTAGGCGACCTTCAGCACCCGCTTTTACTAAAGGGGTTTCTCGACGACGACGAGAGGTCGTCGAAGTAGGCGACAGGGGAGGAGCAGAGGAAGCCGCTGTCGAAACAGTAGTGGGGGGGAAAAGAGTAGAGCGCGACTCGCAACGCCGGGATAGAGGAAGTGAGTATTTGGCGTACAGCTCGTCCGTGTAGGACTGACTGGAACGGGGGAGAAGTTGCGATGTGCGAGATTGTGCAGGAAACGAGGACGAAGAGGTGGAAGTGACAAGGTCACTGGCTGTCCACTGAACGCCCCTGCTCGAAGTGGCAGCAAATGAACCCTTACTTGTAACACCCACGGTTGCCACGGGCTCTGAACGGAGAGAAAAGGAATATACAGACTCGCGCCAGGCATCACTACCGTCCGTCCAGCCTGGAATTGGTTTTGGAGGAGGAGGTAATGTGTTGCGAGGTGTTGGACGCTTAATGACAGGGTCACAGAGGGCAGCTTGGATTCGCCTAGCGGCCATCATGACACCGCCCTGATAGTCATTGCGGAACTCGGGTTCCGTTGAGGCAGTGGAATGAGCAGGAAGAATTGGTGGCGGGGGAGGGAATGGAGGGAAGTCATATATTGCGGCAAGTGTGGCAATGCTGGGAGGAACAGGAAGGATATCGGACGACGAGGAAAGACACGAGTCGAGGGAGGAGCCACTGCTGGACTCGTCCTCGGAATCGCAGGATAAGGGACGCTCGAAGGAATTATGGGGCACAGGTGGCATGGGAGGAGATGCGCGGTCTGGATTGTAACTAATGGGAAGAGCGCCATCGAACCTGCTCAAATCGGCCATCCTGCAGTCGTCGGAACAATAAAGGGGAATGGGGCCTTGATCGATGACGGTACGAAGTTTGGTGGGTGGAACGGGCTTGGTCTGCGGCTGCAGCTGGGTTTGCGCAACGCTTGGTCTGCGGCCAGTGCTCTGGACAAGACCGCCGGGTCTTGCACGAATGGTGCCCGACTTTGTGCGGGAGATGCGGGCAGAGGAGTCGGCTTGTTGATTTTTTGGGGCTAGGGAATGTGAGATTGTGGGTGGGATGAAAAAAGGGAGACTCACGAGAAAGGGAGTCGGTGGCGGGGGGTTGCTCGGGAGGGGGTTGAGGAACCGGGACGGTGAAACGTTTTGGCATGATCTGCCTGTCGCAGGCGGGACACCAAGCCTCGTCGTAGTTGAGATCCATGGAGGGACGGGGGAGAGCTGGAGCGATGTGGTATATAAAGGGCGAGGAAGAAACAAGGGCCGGTGAGACAGACAAAAGGGACGCGACAATGGAATGGAACTGACCACAAGACAATAAGGGCCTGCCACAAGGATGGAAGAGAGTGGGGGTGGAGGTGGAGGTGGAGGTGGAGGTAGAGGAGGAGGGTGGCGGCGAGGAGAGAGGAGAGGCAGGGATTGGACGGGGAGATGTGGAAAAGGCCGCCCTAATATTTGATTTGCTGATTCGCATCGCACCGTTCAAACAGGGCTACCGAATAAGGAAGTCCCGTTCTTGAATTTCGCGTCCCGGATTTCCCGAAAATATACCCTTCGTTTTTGTACAAATTCCGTTATTACCTCTGATTATGTGATCACACTCATCTCATCGGCAAGCCAACCGCGGTCCCTCGGGCGGTGCCCTCCGCCCCCAATCAGGCAAGAGCATGCTGTTACACTGATGGCAGCGTGTTACGTCCCTCTCGAAATCCCACACAGATGCCGGCCCTGCCCTGCACTCGCCACTCGCCGCCCCCCGGCCCGCCCACCAATCAGACGCCACCGGCACTTCCCGCCGTCGGCTTCCCCCGCCTGTTCCCTCCGCCGTGCACCCCTACTTCCATCCCCGCCTTCCGATCCCACGTGCACACCATTCCCCGCAATCTCATCAACCCCGAGCGCCCTGACGCACATGGCTTCCAACGCAACGTTCTTCCCTCTCGTAGGTACATCCCTCGACCCTTGCATCATGTCCTCGATATTCTCGCATTGCTTGTGCTCGATCTGGCCCATCAGTCCACTTTTTCGAATCTGGAATCCTCCCCTGCCTTGATCCGGCAAAATATAAGATCAAGTTACCATGTGTTACTCGCCGGCATTTCATGTACGTGGCAATGGCATGCGCGCGCGTTTATCTCCATGCAACAACCGTGGTTATCGCTCCATCTTTTACTAAGCAACTTAGAGATTCAATATTCATCCCCCAGGTCCTATTCACAAGCTGTTCAATCGTGAATAATCCAGCCCGGATTTGTAAAATCATCTTCTGCCCTCGTGAGTCCTAGGGGTGGGTGCACTGCTTGTTCGAGCCCGCTATTAATATTTATCGCCCTTCTTTCCCATACGACTCCTGCCAACAAAATTCCCGAGGCTACGTTTATGGGGAAATTTTACTGGCAACCCCATGAAACGTTGCGACGTCAAACCCGAAACATCCCAAGCTTTTAAATAAAGTATCGGCAAGTGAACTCACCTCACCAGTGGCTTACTATCGTTCCTTAATCACGAATCAGATTTACACACAGCTGAAGATTTCAGCCGATAACCCACGTGTATACAGTCTCCAGGACTACAGCCAGCTGTGCTCTCCAGTGTTCTGACTCTGATGCACCACAAACCATCCTCCATGGATTTATTTTTCTACTCAGCACGAATGGCTGTCAACCAATCAACACCCTTCCAAATGAACCAATTGTGGTCAACTACGTATCAAAGCGGGCTTTGTTGGCCTCTCGGGTTACATTACTTTGAAATTGAGCAATCAAGCAGCCTCCCACTTCGCAATGCAACCGAGGTGGGCCTGTCAGTTACGTGATCAAGCCCCGCGAGATACGGACTGGTTGAACGTCAGTGAGGAGGTAGGGTGGAGTTACTACTAATTGCTAGGCGCGCTCGGGAAAAAAAGAAAGTCAAAGCATCGTGTGCTGCAACTGATAGACTTTTGTGGGTTCGTCTCATGACATATACGTCATCTCTTTGTCGGTTGTGGACGTTTCAACCTCCAGTGGGAAATCCCTTTCTCAAGCCTAGATGAGCTTGAAGACATAAATAATGATAAATGCAGTGTTGTTACCCCATCGGTGACGATGAATCGCCGGCTCTCTCCTTACGCATCGATATAATTAATTAACCATTGTTCAGGTTATCATGGCCGATGCTATCGGCGACACCTGGTTTGGCTGCAACTTTGGCAGAATGTATAAGCTGCTCCAAGGGCCCAGTATATATAGTCGACCATGACTGTGGGTGATATACGCAACGGCATTCACTCGTTAGTAGTGATAGTATAAGCTGCTAGCGAGCCCTGATATCCGACTCGGAGTCATGATCATGAACCTATTCAAAACCGTCCGTTGTATACGGCGCACATATACCATTTGGAAACTGTAAGCTTCGAATCCCAAGACTGGGCAATCTCTCCGACGATGATCGAACTCAGTTTGTTTGATGAACGAGGGCGTTTTACGTGGAGAAGCCGGTCTGACGCGATGCCACTGGCAGCGATGAGTTCAAATTTTACTTAAGAGATTTTCTCCTAGGAGAGAAAAGGCGATATCGATAATCGCTCGCGGTGTTTGATCGGTGGAATCCCCTCAAAACTGTGACATTGATATATGCATGTGTTTGTCTCGAATTCGAATATCGGGGTGCATGACAGTTGCACCTCTAGATCGAACTATCATCTGATTGTTGAAACGTTGAAATAAGTCGACTTCAAAGTTTTAGTGTTTCGATCAAGCTCGGATACGTATGTAGCGGAATTCAGGTTAAAGTGACTCGTTGCTGGCAAGTGATAATCGCCATTCGTCCGTGATATCAGATAAGATGAAAGATGGGCCTCACCAAGCCATCCCTAATCTGCAAAAGAGGGAGGGTGTTTGTAATTCTCTGGCATCGGATACTAGAATCGAACTTCATTGCACCAGCCTAGTCATCGATCATCCTCCGTTGTCCGCGCTGATTCCTCGTCAACCACCATGTCCACTGGCACGAATGTCCACAGAGCATGCCCTCGGGATATCGGGGCCTTCCTTGCAAATTATCCTGGGGTCCCAAGGTCGGACCCAAAGAAGGATCCTTCCGCAAACTATCTCTTCTATCTCAATCAGCTGCGTTGTCAGCCCGATAACTTGCTGATAGACGAAATCCTTTCAAAGTGAGTGGCAAGATGCTCCTTGATCACGTTTTCGGTTTTTGATCCAGATGAGCGACTCGTAGATGGTACGCCGACTATAACGAACTCGAGTTGAACCACGCGTACATTCAATGGCTGTAAGAGTCCACGTTCGTCGGTGAAATTCCTGACATGTATGCCGGTTCAGATTTCCGATCCAAGAAGACGGGGTGAACATGGATGCTTATCGGCTCTTGTCTCATGAGATAGGAATGATGAGAAACAACGACGAGATCATGCGCCGTTTGGTGAAGTCTTACGAGATGATGCTTGACTTCTATGGTATGCATCTACTCTCGGATGCAGGGCTCCTTGGGCGTTCGCCTCTTCCTCGGGATTTTAAAGGGCGGTACCGAAATCTCCTCAGTAAGTGCGTCTAAATGCATCCTATAGGTACTATGCTAAGTACTATGAATGGTGTACACTGCATGGATAGGTAATTCACACAACAATCTACGTATCACCCGTGTCCTCAAGTGCCTGTCCGAACTGGGAATGGAACACTTGAATGCTGGGTTCATCTTACACGTGTTAAACGAGCAAAGCGAACATGGTATCCTCAATTCTGCATCGCTCCGGCAAAGCATGGACCGGTGGTGGGCAAACTGTATTCGGAACAATCACGAGCGAGACTGGGTTGGTGAAGCGATTGCGAAGGTTAGATCCGGAGGGCTATTCACGCGGAAGATGTATGAGACTGCGATAGGGATTAGGCAGTCAGCTGGAAGGTTTCCAGCCGATATGTCCATCTACTAGTAAAATTCAATTGTCCCACATTAGTAATATCTGAGCATGGATGCTACAAAGATACCATACTGGCACTAGTTGGCATATGGCAATATTTATCGCGGTGATTATGGTTCTCGCTATGAGCACGTGGCATGTGCCGCGTCTAGTCTGTAACAGTGTCCCTCAGACAAATGGTATTACTACACGATTATATAAAATTACAACAAAACGGACTAGTACAATTCAAGCAGATTCTAATGGTTACCGGACATCATTAGCCCTTGCAACGATCGAAGATGACGTCAAGGTCACACTTACATCTTTGTAAAGTGCCAACGACTCGGACGGCTTGGTCATTGTAGACCTTGCAGCTTGGTAAAGAGCGTGTCCTGTCTTTTCTGCACATACATCTGACTAACGGACTGCAAGAGTTCTTCGATCGACTCATACGTCTGTCCGCCCTCGTGCTTTGAAAAATACAGGTCAGTGGTTAGGACGGCGCGAGGGGTCAAGAAAAAATTCACCAGATAGCCACGCGTGTTCAAGTAAAGTCTAATGTCTGTCCCCTCCAGCAGTGTCGCGACGGCACTCGCCTCGTGTGCCGAGTGCTGTTTCATGACCTCGTACCGAGTCAGGCCAAAAGATTGCTCGGAGAGAGCACGGCAGAGTTCATTGTAATAGAAAGAGGATGAAGAAGTCATGTCTGTGGTTGCCTGGAGATTGCGTCTGCTGCGGTATTCATTGGTAGGCGAGACGCGGTTATATAACCTCGTGATCCAGCTAGGGACGGTCATGCTATCCTGTTTGCAACTGGGAGAACAGAAAGACCACCGCTAGAAGCGAAAGCTGTGAAGGTGAGATGACAGGCTACAGCATCCCTTGGACAAATGATCATGATGGTTATACTATGGATGGTTGACCCTGTTGCCTATCATGGCAAGCTAACGAGTGTTTATCTCTGCTATAAAGAACCAATCCGGAGCCGCGTGAACTCCACAGTTTGAAAATCGATTAAACATTCAGCCAAAATGATCGTTTTGTGAGCTAGAATCGTAGAGACGTCTAAATAAGATGCGGTGTGCATACGCTTAACTAGGACATCAAAGCGAAACAGAGGTAGGATATCGCAGTTCGCAGAGATCGATTGTCAAATGTTGATGTTGCTTTCTGCACGCCTAAGAAATGCCCGAAGAGAGCGTCGGAAGGCACACTTAAAGTGGTCGGTTGAATCGACAGCTTCGAGACAGGGGGGACTCGGCAACGGAAATAAGAGGCGATCCACTTACGTTGCAACGAGGGTTGTGAAAGGAAAAAATTCAAGCCGAGTGAACGTTTGAGCTCCGGATCCAGCAAGTCGTCACATGCGGTTATCAATACTGTGCGCCCTAAAAACTTAGATTCGATCGAGACTTCCACTCACAGGAATTGACTGCCCTTGATTCAATCCGCGGTGGGAGTGGTAGGAGTTAAGCCGTGCGATCGTGAGCATGTGCCACGATGTCGCGAAGGTCTTGTGACCAGTAGGGCATGCGTGGTCCAAGCTATCCATGGATCTCACCAGATTGAGATCCCAGTGACCCTATGGTATGCATGAATCAGACTGAACGTTCCAGATCTTGTCCACTTCAGTGAATGGCCCACGGAAACTTTGGGAACATTAAAGTTACGGGACTAATCTGTTGACTACCTGAGATCCAGTCAACTTACTAATATCCAGGTTCGCGCGTTGTAATTGCGAATTTTCCCGGTGTGCGATGTCGCGGAGGAAACAGACCTGGACAAATTTGATCGCCCTGCGGTTCCCCCACCAATGGCTCGGTTGATTGATCAATGACATGGTAGTACATATCTTGAACCGTTTTAGGAGCAGAGAGTCCATTCTTGACACAGCCACCACGAAGTGAAACCCGCGCCACCTACACGTGTTGATTAGCCTGGCGGGACTGCAGTCTACCAACATGGACGTAGTCAAAGCAGTGGAGACGTACATCACAAAGTTGGTGTCCGTCCCTTCAGCTATGAAGGTTCTCCTTCTTGATACGCACACGGTAAGGTTGTCCAGCTCACATTGCCGTGTATTGATATCTCCAGACACCAATCGTCTCTCTTGCCTCCACACAGTCGACCCTCTTGTCGCATCAAGTTTATCTCACGGATCGAATTGACAACAGGTTGCGCAATTCGATGCCTCATATGAAATGTGTCTGTTTCTTGCAACCTAGCGAGGGAAGCATTGAGGCGGTGTGCGCAGAGCTGCGTGAGCCCAAGTACGGCGAATATTATCTGTGTCAGTGCGTGAATCCTTTCGGTAGACCAATATCCGAGCTAATATGCGTCAATCAACCAGATTTTAGCAATGTGTTGAGTAAATCCACGATCGAACGCCTTGCAGATGTGGACGAGTTTGAGGTAGTGCGTGAAGTGCAGGTAGAGCAAGTCACCGTTCTTTTCAGCGAATGGAGTTGACGTCTCTACAGGAATACTTTGCGGATTATGCGCCTCTTCTGCCTTGTCTGTTCACTCTAAACCATATGCCCACTGTCGACAAACCATTATATGGATCAACGCCCAACAGTTGGGATAACGCTGCTCTAGACCATTGTGTGCAAGGAATCGTAGCCGTTCTCCTCAGCTTGAAGAAAAAACCTGTTATTCGGTACGAGAAGATGAGCGGTATGGCTAGAAAATTGGCTAATGAAGTTCAGGTGGGTTTTCTTTCCCTAATTCATCCTACAAATTTTCTTATTACCGCAAAGCATTGCATACAAGCGGAGTCAACCTTGTTCGATTTCAGGCTTACGCAGGTGGCACCGCTGTTACTCATCCTTGATCGGAGAAATGACCCTGTCACGCCTTTGCTATCGCAATGGACATATCAGGCTATGGTCCACGAGCTTCTCGGCATTCAGAATGGAAGAGTTAACCTTAGCACAGTTCCTGATATCCGGCCTGAGCTTTCTGTAACTTCATTCCCGCTGGACATGCTTCCAATCGTCTCTCACACGTTTGACAGGAAATTACTCTCACGACCCCAACTGACCCGTTTTTCCAAGCACATTATCTGGCGACATTTGGCGATCTGGGTACTTCGCTGAAAAATTATGTTCAGTCCTATCAATCGCGTTCACTGGCCCAATCTCCCTCGGCTATAAACTCGATAACCGATATGAAATGCTTCGTAGAGGAATATCCCGAGTTCAGGAAGCTAGGTGGGAACGTCAGCAAACACGTCGCCCTGGTTGGGGAACTCAGCCGCTTAGTCGAGAGAGATCATCTGCTGGACGTTGGCGAAATGGAACAAGGCCTTGCGACGAGCTCAGGCTGTGATTTCAAGGTTCGTGCAATGTTTGAAGGTTAACGTTTAGATCACCTACACTTTGGCATAGACTGTCCAAGCTCTCGTCTCGAATAGCACTGTGCCTGCATGGAATAAACTCCGGGTTGTTATACTGTATGCGTTACGCTATCAAAAGACACAGACAGGTAACATTGCCACGCTTATCAATCTCCTCCTTTCCAATGGTGTGTCACGGGAAGAAGCAAGGGTAGGTGGTAGATTCTATCTTTCACTTCTGTGCTGATTTCATTGTCTCGTAAAGCTTGTTTATGTCCTTTTGAACATCGCTGGCTCTGACCAGCGGCAAGATGATTTATTCTCAACTGAGTCACTGTTAGCCAAGGGCCGATCCGCATTGAAAGGCCTGAAGGTAAATTAGATCCATGCTGTGACAAGTATATACTGATAAGTGGTATAGGGTGTCGAAAATGTTTACACTCAACACACTCCACACCTCTCACAAACATTAGAAAATTTGTTCAAGGGACGTCTGAAAGAGACCAGTTATCCATTCTATGATGGTGCGGGAACGAACCTTGGCCTGCAGCGGTATGCTGTATGATCCCACTTAACTTCTTGTAATGATGCCTCCCCAAGGCCGCAGGATGTTATTGTATTCATGATCGGTGGGACGACGTACGAAGAAGCCAGAACAATTGCCTTGTTGAACCAAGATTCCACTTCAACGGGAACGCGGGTGTTGCTGGGCGGGACATGCGTCCATAACTCGTCTAGGTACTTAATCCCGATTTCATTTCATTACGATGTATTGACCACTATCAGCTATTTGGAGATGGTTCGCGCTGCAGCGGAGGGCTTTCCCAATTCGGTGTATGAACCACCACCAGAATCATCATCAAACGCACCATCACTTAACCTTAATTTGGGCGGCGTCAATGTCAGTCTTGGTGGGCCGGGTGGCTCGGGGGTATACAGGACAAGCTCAGATAATGTTGGGGTTCAAGCCGAAGGCATCAGAGATGGAGTACGCAATCTATTTGGTAAAGTGAAGCAGGGCGTGGACATGATGGGCTTGTGATGGATACTTGGCTTGATCGTAACTATCCACATCGCTACCAGCCATTTGTCGATGGAGAGTGCAAGTGGAATCATGATGCATGATGTTTTTAAATGCTATATTTTCTTTGATCGGCGGCGTTGACTACAGCCAGGTGGCCACGTCGACATGATGTCACGTGACGCAGTACACAGCTGCTCGTTCTTAATTTCTTCCTTCATTTCACTACACAAATATTGACCATACTCTCCTGGACCAAGAACTGGTGCTATGGCGAAGGGTTTTCTAGCAGGCCTTAAAGGGATTGATGCATTTGGCAAGGTGGATCTTTCTTTATGCTCTACTGTGTGACACGTCGGCTTACCATGTTTCTACGGTCAGACCACGGAGGACGTGAAAGTGAAGACGCGGACTGGCGCTCTCTGTGCGTTCAAATTTGTTCTCTTTGTTGCTTAGACTGATACACTCTGCGTTCCTAGTAACACTCGTTTCAGCATGTATTATACTGGCGTTCACGACCATGGAGTTCTTCGATTACAGAAGAGTCGGTGTCGACACTTCCATTGTCGTTGATCGAAGTCGTGGACAGAAATTAAGCGTGAAGCTAAATGTGACATTCCCGCATGTCCCATGTTATTGTGAATGACGTGTCATTTCTACGTTTCACTGCCGACTCATATGTGCCTTGCTTAGTGCTCAGCCTCGATGTTATGGATATTTCTGGGGAACAGCAACGCGATGTTTCCCACAATATCGTTAAGAAACGACTCACTAATACTGGTGTAGACGTTCCCGGACAGCGGTCTGGGGATTTGCGAAATGAGATCGATAAACTGGCGGAGAAGCGCGGGTCTGGCTACTGTGGTTCATGTTACGGTGGTGTGGAACCCGAGAGTGGATGCTGCAACAGTTGCGAGGAGGTCAGGCAGGCATACGTGAACAAGGGTTGGACGTTTAGCACCCCCGATGACGTCGAACAGGTACGTTGCGTATTTTTCGAGTGAGCGTTGACCTATTAACACCTCGTGTGTCAGTGCGTTGAGGAAGGTTGGTCGGACAAACTCAAGGAACAGGCAGAGGAAGGTTGCAATGTTTCTGGACGCATTCGAGTGAACAAGGTCATCGGCAACATCAATATATCGCCGGGCAGATCCTACCAAACTAATACTCGGCATTTCCACGACCTCGTTCCCTACCTGAAGGACGACCAGCATATTCATGACTTCTCACACACGGTCCATGAATTCTACTTCATGGCTGATGACGAGTACAACCCAACCAAGTCGAAGATTGGAAAAGACATGAGAAAACGTATGGGTATCGATGAGAATCCCCTGGACGCATATCAAGCCAAAGTTGGTTACACTGATAACTGATTGAATTCCTACTGAATCAATCCTTGTAGACCACCAAGGCTCAGTACATGTTCCAGTATTTCCTCAAGGTCGTCTCAACGCAGTTTAGGACCCTCGAGGGAAAATCTGTGCGTACGAAACCTATTGGAGGGTGACGTGGAACTTACTTGGTGCACAGATCAATACGCACCAATATAGTGTCACTCACTTTGAGCGGGACATGACGAAAGGTGCTGGTGAACAGGACCAGCAAGGAGTTTACACACAACACGGGTACACGGGATCACCAGGTACGCGACTAGAAACAGTGCTTGAAGGGCAACTGAGTGCTAAGTCTACGCAGGTGCCTTCTTCAACTTTGAAATATCACCCATTCTTGTTGTCCACTCGGAAACGAGACAATCGTTTGCACATTTTCTCACATCGTGAGTCACGCCGTGCTTTGGATATCTTTGTTGCTCAACTTCCTTCTCTCCAGGACGTGTGCGATTGTGGGAGGTGTACTGACAGTAGCTGCGCTTTTGGATAGCGTATTGTTCGCAGCCGGGCGCAAGCTGAAAAAGGGCCACAGCGCCATGAACGGGAGTACAAAAGTGATGTAGATATATACTCAGTATGTCACTAACAGCTGTCCGTCCTGAGAGTGAATTGCGATTGCACAAGTAACCTGCTAAGACTCGCTGCATTAAATTATATCATCCAAATATATGGTCAGAATTCACCGTAGGATTCTTCATCGAGTTATCTTTAGGGCAGAAATCGTAGGTATAAACATGATCAGTATTACCACCGTCGAGTCTGTAGTGTTGCTGATGGAGGCGATTGAGTTTGCCAGTGTCTCTCGTCAAATGCTAACCATCCTTATTTTCCACCCCTTGGATCATTTTCTGTGCCTCAAGGAGTCGGAGAACAAGTTCGCGCTGTCTCACCATGGCGTCGCGTCATGCTTTAACCTTTAAAAAGCATCAACATTCGGGACTTGTACCTCTCGACATCTGTGGAAGAGACTCTTGAAAATGTATATGTGCTCTGGTTGCTGCACAGGCAGGATTACTACAGCACTCAGGAGCGTTGATGATTCGGGTGATTTGATTCGGCAACTCCCATGCAAAGGGAGGACCTCGGTCACCACTTGTCAATATTTGAATCCTAGTACACAATCAGCAATAATAAGGATACGATGAGCAAGGCTCCGTCCGCAATCCTGTCCGACGCGCTCACCGTCTTCAACAGAGCTGCGACTCTTGCTGTACGTGTCGTCTTCCGAATTCCAACACTCAGCTATTGGATTCTGATGGGACAGTCCTAGTTCACTACCGCACAAGATCAGGCACGTAAAGATGTCACACAAGCAACCACGGACGCCCGCGAAGCGCGTAGGGAACGCGACGAGGCAGTCAGCACCCTCCACACTCACAGGCTTGACGAACAAGCTTGGAAACAGGAGGTTGGGGCATGGAAAGCTCGAGTGCGCAAACCACCCTTGTTCCATGCCGTTCGTCTTACCTTGACAACTAGGCAAACAAAGTTGAACTGACCGTATGACCCTCCTACTGGCCTCTGACGCGTCTTTGATCATCCAATAGATCGCTCATCATCTCGACACCATCGCTCAACTACGTCAAGAAGCCACGCAATGGAAGAATCAGTGTCTTCGCCTCGAGGAGACTGCGAGACAGGAAGCGGTCAGCTGGAAAGAGCAATTCCTTCGTGTAGAACAAGAGCGTTCGAAACTTGCTCAACGGGTAGAAGAGCTGGTGGAAGAACAACTAACTTCCTCCGTATGTTCCCTCGACTCAAACTGTATGCCACACTCCCTGAGCACTTGTTCTAGAGTGGACATACCCAACCATCCACCGCACCGTATACTCCCATGTCGAGGTATCCCGCCGGAGGCGACTTGTCCGCTTCCACACGTGCCTTTTTGCGCTGTTCTTTGAGTCCAGGTCTCCAAGAACACCCTCCACTGAAATCTCTATCTCATAAGTCCAAGACAACCACGAGCGCAAAACGTGCCCGTACAGGACAGACTTTACAACTCCCAACACCATTGTCGGAGAACCAACGGAGTGCACGTCAAAGAGTCGCACAAGATACTGCCCTACCCGTCTCCCAGCCCGAATCGATCTCAACCAGCGCGCGTCAGACAGTCCTTCGTCGCGTCCATGCCGTCATAGAGATACCCGTGAAAGAAGAAAGCGTTGATCCAGATGGATTGGACACGCGTATTTCAGCATCCACCTCTAAGGTTGCGTCAACCTCGACTTCAGCCCCAAAAACGGCGTCTACGTTTGCACCAAAGACTTCGAAAGCGCCTCCCCCAACATCAACAACAAAACTTGACAAAGTAACTACACGGGTTAAGCGGAAGGCACCCGCAAAACGAGCCTACGTTGAGATCGACGATGAGGAATCAGAACGAGACGACCCCAGCCACGATTCCAGGCAAAGCGAGCCTGCTTCAGAAGGTGACGATGAACTATTGATGGGTGTTGAGGTCTGCATATCCTCGAGGACTGAATTTCTGTTCATGCTGATACATTCACAGGTAAATAGGAAAGATGTTTATGGCATGAAACATGTTTCGAGACCACTCTCGCTTCAGAAGACGCATTATCCTGCTACCGTGGCTAAGAAACGAAAACTACCTGCAGCTACCAAGAAGAGCTGCCCTTCCGCCTCTTCCTCATAGCTCCACTTTTCTTTCCATCGGTGTTTCCCGTTCATGTTATCTATTTCCTTACTTATACTTATGACTGGTCATCGTGATCACGCTTTTACGGTTGGAAACACATCGCTAAAATTCTCGTCTCCCGCTATGACACGTAATGAACGTTCCTGGTATCGCTGCAAAGGGTGTTCTGGATACAAGGCGCCAATCGCCTCAGTTGCGCTCTTTTTCCCCGACGAATGTGTCGAACCATCTGAACACTTCGTAGTGCCACTTCAAGCTATTTCCGGCGTTCAACACCCAGTGGTTTTCATCGGGGAAGATCACCAATCGACTAGGAATCCCGAGTCTGTGTGGAGGGTGGTGGTGTCAATCCGAGTCGAAGTTGAAAAAACACATACTGTTGCAGAGCGTGCCAAACCGCGATCCCGTCGCCCTCGGGCAAGCGGTAATCTTTGCTGGAATGAATTATCAACTGAGGTGTCGACCACTTGTTCACGGTATACGCTGGGCTATATCTATCATCCGCAGTCAACGTCGAGTTCAAGATTCCCCGAGAATCAAACGCCATACTTGCGCGACAGAGCAAACGATTTCTCTTCCCAGGGACGTCCTCCCCATTCGTGGTTAAACTAGATGTGACCATCAAAAGGGGGTCTGATTGAGCGGACGGCGACCTTGCACGCACGAAAAAGATCTCGTCGGTCGCATAACCATTGTACGTAGTATCGAAGACCTGAGCCTCACGTCAACACGCCAGAAAAGGGTATAGATTTTTTATTGAAAAGAAAGCCTTACACCATCGTGGCACACCAACGCCTTGAATCCGAATCCGAATTCGGGATGCCCTTGAATCCAACTGGGGAAAAGCGGTCGTTCAGCGCGTTTTTCGAAAGCGAAGAGGCGAAGGAAATGAAACCCTACTTGATCGCGTAACCTCCGTAGCTGGCGCCAGCAGCGACGGCGCGTTCAGGGTCGATCTGAGCGATAGTGTAAGAAGTACGTCAGGAAGTGGTGTTCGGCCCGGGGGTACTTACTTGAGGGTAGTTCTTTAGGACGTGTGCCCAACCGTTCCGAAGGTCCACAAAGGGCTTCCCTCCCCAATCTTCCTTTATGCCCTCAGTCAAGTCTAGGTCATTTTTTGTTTGAGATGACTGAGGTGTGATGGAACACAAGATGCTAGCGTACCTTGACCAAAGGAAGTGGAGCCAGTGGGGTTGATAGCTACGACCACATAACCTTGGTTTGCAAAAACTGGCGGGTGTTGGATTCGGGGGAAACATGGGCCAGTAAACGATCACTAACCATTTGGATTCCAACGAGTAGACCACGAATCCACCCAGCAACCTTCAGGACCTAGATACCCACGCATCAGCCATCTCTTTTATCGTGTCTATAAGGACTTACCACCATGAATGAGCATGACGACAGGCCATTTCTTCACGTCCGTAGATTTGTACCCGGGAGGAGTGAGGAGCCACCCATGGATCTTGTGCTTCGCGCCTTGGAACCAGAATTCTTCGCCAGGGTGTAGATGTTTGCCCTGGAGAGATGGAGACGAGAAGCTAGTGACTTGGGTAAGCTGGGCTTTAGCAGGGTTCGATGCATTCCTTTTGATGTCCGCCTCGACGAGTTGGAGGTCGCTAAGAAGAAACGCGTCGTTCGGGGACGTGAGCGAGGACAGTGCAAAAAGAAGGCGACCGTTTGGAAGTACTTGCAAGCCCGACGCAACATGCGTGTCGGTTAGAGCAATGGGAGTATCATATGGTGGGGTGAGTTTGGGATGTGCAGTCGATTCACTGGGCGTCGGAGGGATCGGAAGGGTGAAAATCTTGCCGCGGGCGATATCTTCAGCGATAAAGTAGATGAATTCATCGCTTTCCGAGAACTAGATGGATATGGCTATGGTGGTGTTTGGGAGAAAATGGAGTGCAACGTACGACTAAAGAACTCGGGGAGCGATCCCAGTTTTGGGTGATGGTAAAACTAACGCCTTTTATGAGGTCACGAATGACGATCTTGGCCCTGGATTGGGCGGTTGGTAGGAGGAAACACGTTGGCAAATGACCTACCTGTCTGATTCGTGACCGTCCTCATCAAGTTGAAGCCAAGCCACCTTGTCACCCTTGGAGTTGAAAACTGGTGCATGGGTTGCGCCATGTACACCAGACGTGAGCTCTATGAGATTGGATCCGTCAAAGTCAACGAGGTATATCTATGATCGAGTCAATAAAGCGACGGAGGATATTGAAGAAAGTGCACATTTTGTTTCGTGTGCATCGCTTTTGGAAGCACAGGGTCTTTTGCAGTAAAGATGATTTGACTCTGCGAGATATCGAAATCATCCGTTTCACCAAAAGGTTCGACGGGGCTGCTCTGAGATGACCGACGCGTTGGTAACATCTTTTCGGGGTAGATGGAGAACATACCAAATCAGTGCCCTGAAGAACATTGATAAAGTCCACTCCAAGAGTGAATTTTCCGTGATCCTGGTATAATCGCACGGTAAAGAGAGACTTGTGCTTGGGACCAACCCAAGTGTCCCATTGGCGCTCAAAGGTCTTGTCGTAGACCAAAGCAGAGTCGCCACGGTTTTCGTATTTTTCATCATTGTCCTTGGCGGCCATGAGATCGCCATCCGCGTGAACATACGCGGAGAACGCGAGGATGCCAGCAGAATGTACATAGCGGAAGGATGCGGTGGTGGCGGGGAAGGAACCAACGGAGACGGATTCGCCCACACTGACCGCGTTTCCGGTGAACGTGATTGGAATGGCGCGCAATTGTTGTATCTTGTCCTCGTCTTCGCCTGTCTCGACGACGTGCGCGATGGTACGGGCGTCGAGCCAAAAGACATCGCCCCCGTCGGGAAGCGAGAGATGATATGGGTCTGATCCGGCGGCGATGGGTACAATCGCAAGGGACTTGTGTGTCCTGTGTAAAATGAGATAGATGTGGTACTAGATCTGCGACGACGACTCACTTGCGATCATCAAATGAGTGAGTGCTGACAGGGATGAGGGCCAAGTCCCCGGACGGGTTGGAGATGGGGGCACTCGGCCTGGGCAGGGTCAGCATGTCCTGCGGGGAGAGAACATCAGACGACGCTTTGAGTACAAATTCTGTGGACATGGTGGTCGCAGTCAAACAGATGTGATCGATATCAATATTTCATTATTGATCATCTACGTCTCGTCCATCTTCTCGTCCTCATCGATCTCGACAACCACGCCCGTGTCAGAGTTCCACCGTGCTTTCAGCCTCACTCTAAACTCGACCATCTTCTCTCCGATGAGCTTGAGTAGTTGTGCCTGCTCGCTCGTGAGCACTTTACCCTCATCACATATCTTGTGCGATGTCTCTAGGGTGGGGACACCCTTTTTCAAGGTCGTAGACAGTCCTAGTTTACGCAACTGAGGCTCTTCGTTGTGTGGAAACGGTTCTGGAGGATCTGAATACACTCGCATCACAGGGCCCACGGGGAGTATCACTGTCCGGGAGGCAATGTTGCCCGTCCGCGCAAAGTCGGCTTGTCGAAAGCCTTCAAACCACTCGATCACTTCCTGTGGCTCCGTGTCGGTAAACATCAAACCGACTTGACCTTTTACTTTCTAGCGAGTGATGGTCATGAGCTAAACCAAGAACCCAGACCGAGACGACATGCCTCGGCAAGTTTATGTAGCCCTTGTTGATGTTCTTCTTCTGGTGTATTCCCAAGGGCCTTTGCCATCACCGCAGACTTGCCAAAAAATATCCGCGCTGAGCTTGATTTCTGCCAGCGTCAGAGCAAGCCATTCCGGAGATGTGCCATCGACCCACTCTCTCCAGAGATTTCGGACGGTTTTGAGATGTGTGTTGCGCATTGCGCCTACTTCAAATGTCCAGCAATACTTCCATTTCTCTGCGCTTTGTTGAATCTGTCGAGCATGTCATTATGGGACGATGAGCACGAGGATGTCGTGCACACCTCGTTTAGGACCGCATTTTTGTGTTCTCTGGTCTTTTTCGAGACCTTTGTGAGCGACACTGGTCAAGATGTCATCCCTCGCGAACTAGCCGTGCAGTCTCTTGATCTTACCGATTTTTGAGCGTTTTGACCTGGGCATGGTCGATTTTGGGAGGTAAATAAAGTTCAAGTCCGACCAGGCTTGACTTTGTAATGTCGGCAATCTCTCCAGAAGAGCTCACCGCGCTCGAGGACGCCCTCCTCAATGTCTCGAGAAAAGTCCCCCTTCATGACAGATTCAGGGCCCTATTTACCTTAAAATCACTCAAAAACGACGATGCGGTCGCGATCATATCCAAAGGTATCGTCTGTGTGGTCACTGCACCTCATCGCGACTCAACGCCGCGCCAACAGCATTTGCCGACCCGTCCGCCCTTCTCAAGCACGAACTGGCCTATTGTCTTGGACAAATGAAAAGGACATCCGCACTACCTGTTCTCGAGTCCGTTTTGCAAAGACAAGATGAAGATCCTATGGTCCGACACGAGGTATCTCATCCTGTCTGTCATTTTTTCGTGCAAGTCATCGTTTTGCAAGGCAGCAGAGGCCATGGGTGCCATTTCCTCCACCGGGTCTGTTCCGATCTTGCGTCAATATCTTTCGGATCCAAATCGGAGCGTACGCGAAACGTGCGAGATCGCACTCGCAAAGATCGACTGGGACAACTCGGAGGAAGGGAGGAAACATCTTGCAGCTACAACGTCTCCGGACACCGTACCGTGCGTGTGTCCCTTGCGATCTTTTCTTTTCTCACATGGTCATTAGAACGTATACCTCGATTGATCCCGCTCCGCCCTCTTCGCATCTCCTCTCTGGACAACCCAAACCTGACGATGTCACGGAAGCATCAATATCATCACTCAAAGGAAAACTCCTTGACCATGAACTGTCACTGTTTGAGAGATACCGTGCCATGTTTGCCTTGCGCAATATCGGCACGCCAGCAGCGGTTGATGCGCTCGCATCTGGCTTCTCCGACAACAGCGCGCTTTTCAAGTAAGTGAAGCATTGCACTCGGTTGTGTCGTTGCTAAGGTGGTGGCAGGCACGAGATCGCATTCGTTTTTGGCCAGCTGTTGTCGGCCCATTCGGTACCAGCTCTGATCAAGGTCCTCCGAGACACGAACGAATGCGATATGGTGCGACACGAGGCAGCAGAGGCACTGGGTGGCATTGCAACGCCCGAGGTCCTTCCACACCTCAAGGAATGGATGATACGGGAAGATTCACCGACTGTTGTCCGCGAAAGCTGCCAAGTTGCGATCGACATGTGGGAGGTAAGTATTCGTGTTCGTGTGCAATGGCTGTCATCACCGACCGTTCTTAGTATGAAAATTCGGGCGAATTTCAGTATGCAAACACGCTTGAGAGTGCGCGTACCGCGACTGCGGCTGCATGAGGCGAAGCGGATAATAATATACATACAAATATATTGTACTTGATCAACATCGCGTACTTTCCTTGAATGAGACCATGTCGGACTGCGCCATTCTCGCCATCGCGGCGTCGACGCCGACAGTCCTTGCACTCGTTCAAAGTATGTCGTTTACCTTTGACGTCGAGCACACACTGACGGACAGTTGCAGGACTCGTCAAGGACGTCGCCCTCGATGAACACGCCTCTGCTGTGCCATGGACGATCATGAACAGGTACTACACAGCCGACGTCAGGTTCCTCGTCCACTCGCTCTCGTCTTGGGCCCCAATCCAGCACGAGCTCGTGGCCCCAGCACTCCTTTTTGTGTGGAACCGAGGAGAGGTAGTTATCCGTCTTTATCTCCTAGCACGCTCTGATCTACCTTGCTATAGCCTTACCGCGACCAAATACGCACTCTCTCGCATGGCCATGAATTCGAGGTTGCTCTTGCCATCAGACTCTCCTCCGCCGGTTCGACTTTTCCGGCAGAGATCGAGGATGACCAAGAAATAGATGCCTACTTGTCTTCCAACGGCTTCGAGTTTGTCGATGTCCCAGACTCGGAGCCTTCTTTGCCCGACCGTACGGGTATGTGTGCAGTCTCATCTGATCCAACGTAGCCATGTGTACATTTTCCCTTGTCAGGCATTCTTGGCATACCTCGGATCATCGATGCGTTAAGCACCATCATGTGGCCATCGATGATTCCCCGGGGCTTCGTCGGTGCAGTACAAACGAACCCCGGCATTTCCTCTGATGATTACCATAATCTCGCACGACTGGTCGGAGAAAAGATATCCGGAAGTGATGGTACTCGTATGCAACGCGAGCTTCAAGAGCTCGAACGTTGGCTCGACGACGACGACATGGATGTGCGCTCGACGATCGGTGATGACGACGACGACGTGATCCCGTGGAGTACCGTCGTGACGCCGGGTACCCTATCCCCTTCCTCGAGCGGGTTTCTGGAACATGACCATTGTTCCCGTCCTAGCACGCCCAAAGCGGGGTTCGACGATGATTTCACGTCTTTCGTCTCTGCTTCGTCGACGGGTTCTGCGAGTGTCCCTGTAAGGACGCTGTTCTCTTCCCCGAGCGTTATGCCTGTGACATCCGCGAGCTTTAGTTCTAGCTTTAGCTTTGATTCCCCATTGTCTGGGTCCTCGACGCCCGTGTTCGACGACCACGCAGGGGTTGACACGACGCGTTTGGCACCTAGTGGATTGTACAAGTCGCTTGGCTCCATGTCGGACTTTGGCGATCTGGATAGGGAGTCGATCAGTGTGGAACCGTTGTCTAACGGTAGTGATATGGAAGGCGAGGATATTCCATCGCGAGTCGAGATTGCGGAGACGTCACGCAAGATATTTGGTGCGATGCCCATCTCGCTCTCGCCCGTGGCAGAACCAGGTGACGTGCACGTCGAGGAGGCTGATGTCGAGATGACGGACGCGAATGTGGAGCACTTTGATTTGCAGGGCGTGTTGGGCGCGCTCCAAGGACTGAAAGGGGAGATCGCTGGGATGCCAGACAAGGAGAGGAGAAAGGCTGCAGCGAGAGTTGCTCTGGGCGTTGCATATGGGCTCAATCCACATTCTGAAGCTAGTGAGTGATGTACAGTACACCGACTCTGATTAGAGATACATGCTGTTTTTTCTTCCCTTTTGAACGTACAAGAACATCATTCCGCATCTTCGTCCACGTCTTTCGCGTTACCAGTCTCGTCTCTGACGCCACCCTCTACGAAGCTCATGATTCCTACCAAATCTAACTTTGAAACGACATCCTCGGCATCGGCGACGTCCATGTCTGCAAGAACCTTGTTGACTGCTTCCAACGTCCCGAGTTTGAGAGCATCCTTGAGAGCGTCGCTGAACCCGTCAAAGACGGTCCATCGCAACGTCAAGGCCTTGCGCACTTCCTCGACGTCGAGGCCCTCTGTTCCAGGGCCGTCGAGAACGAGATCGTCGGGAGGCGGACCATCCGGTACGTTGAAAGTGATGGTAGAGTCAGGGTTCTCGGGCACAAGCTGAATCTGCTCCTTTTGTGAATTGGAAGAGGGTTCAGCAGCCGTGGTAGCGACACGAGTGACGAGATGGGCATAAGTGTCTTCGACATCTTTGATAAAGATGGGAATGGCGCGTTTATCCCCAACGATCATCCTCGTGTCGCGATCAGTTTGATGTTTTAAAGCAGCGAGGGGACTTACTTTTGGAAAAAGACTCGGACGCCATCGCGACCGAGTTTATCACAGTATTGGAGGAGCAAGCTCTGGTGGACGCATTGTTTTGCGTATTTTTCGTCGCCGTCTGATTCTGCCTGGAAGGCGGCGACGAGGAGGGCATCAGATGCGCCCGGAACGACGACGTCGCGATTGTCCTGTATGAACGCAAAGGACTGGGCATAGTCCCAGAGAGGGAGGTGGGAGAAGCGGGTGAGGGATGGAGTGAGCTCTGGCAGATCCTGCTGTTGCTCGTCGTCGATGGCTGCTTGGGAAGACGAGGCGACGGGATTGAGCACCTCGTAGGTCGTCGTCGTCGTCTTGGTTTTAGGAGCTGCGTCCGCGATCGCATTCTTGATCGGCGGCGGGGCAGGTTTGGGAGGGATGTACTGGGTGCGGGTAAGCGATGTAGGCAATGTGAGCGGTTGGACATACCTTGCTCTCCCAGCCCTCGTGGATGTCGTCGCTGGTGATATGTTTCTTTTGCTCGCAAAGCTCTACTTCGAGGTCAGCCTCGAGCTTCTGGGTGTGCTCAGCGAGCTGTGCGATGTGCTTGTTAAGGCCGTCGAGAATAACCTTTTCCTGCTCGTCGCTGGGGAGGGACTTGGCGGTGTCGTAGATCTGGAGAAGGAGGGAGAGGATCATGGCATCGTATGTGGGCTGGTTCTTTGCATTGGTGGGGGGTGCATCGGGTGATGGGTTAGACTGGAGACGGTCTACGAGACTCTGAAAATGAGCGATCCCATCAATGTGCTGGGCAATGTCTGTTAAACGGGGATGGAGAATGTTGTTGCAGTCGATCTCGGCGGTGAGCGCGTCGATTCTGTGTTTGCGGGCCTCGCGCTTTTCGTGAATGTCGCGCTGCTTCCAGCGAATGAGCGACCGCTTGTCGACGTTGGGATGGCCCTCGATGTCGGAGTCGTCGGAGAGTTCGAGCTGGTCCCACTTGGAGTAGTTGAGAGGCATGGTCCGTGCGAACGTCACCTCTTTGCTCACAACTACCATCATCATGGACGACGCGGTCTCGTCTCTCCGCGCCGCCGCACTTCTCTCCAGAAAACGTCGCAAGCTCGCTCAAGACACCCCCATCCTCCCGCCCCGTCTCACCGTCGAGCCCATGCTACACCTCGAATATGGCTTCGACGATCCTGACATCGAGGACGGCCAAATTCGCGAGGAGGGCGAAATCAGCGATACCGACGCCTCCCCACGCTCCTCATCACCCCCGGCGAGGCCAAGACAGCGCTCTGAAGACGTAGAAGATCCCCCACCCCCTCTTATCGAGGTGCCCCCCTCCGAACCATCCAACGCTGGTCCCTCCCTGGAACCCTTTGTGCTCGAAACGTCGACCTACCGACTCGACGCTGACCACATCAGGCCTGGACTCTCCAGTTCGTCGTCGAACCCTCTCCAGCCACCCCTCCTCACCCTTTTCTAGTGACTCAAGACCAGTACAATACCACCAAAGACATCGTTCTCGACCTCCTTGGTTGGGGTGTCCCACCCGAATACCTCTTGGAGTGTGGCCTCAGCCGCCACGTCATCTTTTACGTTTTTTCGGAACTCAACCTGCGTCTGCCGAGCAATTTGGATACAAGTGGGCTCATTCCGTACCCAACACCTGAGATGCTCGAACTTATATCAGTTTCTCCATCATTGTCAAACCGCTCGCTCTCTGCAATGCCCCCTCCATCTGTCATCCCAACCCGTGCCTCTCTTGCAGAGCGCATGAGCATTGAGCGCATCGACACTCGCATGTCCTCTCCCTCTCCCTTTATCAAGGCCGAGCCCAGTTCACCCTCCTCGGCTGATCTTGCCAATGCGCACTCCTTGCTTGTTATAGAGCAGCAACGGCGCCAGGAACTGCTCGCCCGAAAAGCTGTCATTGCCTCTCGAAAGGGCCGCCAAAACGAACCCCCAGGCTTTGTCACTCCAAATAGAGACCCCGACATCGACATGACTGCAGTCCCCCAATCCGTCGACGATTTTCTAAGGACAATAGAACCTCCCAATGCCGGTGATGAGGATAGCCACAATAGAAGATCCACAACTTCCCTTTCGAGTCTGGAACGCATGGATGTGGATGACCTTATCCCTGGTCTTATTGGGGACACTCCCTCTTCGGCGGGTCCTTTTTCAAGTGAGTCCCAGTCAGCCTCGCTCGCGGCCGAAGATTCGCCCACCCCATTACCTCCCGGTTCGGCGGACAGCACGTCATTCACCAGCAATGGCACGGAAGCCTCCGCGGACATGCCTGACTCGGGCTCGCTTACGCCCACTCTTCAAGGCAATACAGGCTTAGACGCCGACAATGGGCATCCACAACGCCGAGGCGTGAAGCGTCCGGTCGCAGCTGACTTTGTAGACTTTGACAATGGCCCGGGATCCTTGCGTGCTCACGGAAGCTCCTCTTCTTCCAATGGTTTTTCCAATGGTGGTCCGTACTCCAACGCTCTCTCCAGACGCATAACCGGTAGTTTTGCTGGAGTCAGCGGCATGCGTCGTTGTGTAATTGAATTGAGCGATAGTGAAGACGATGGTGACAGCCCAGTCACGGGGGATCAAGTAGGGAGCGGCGATACTCGGGAATATTCCCCGGCGGTTTCTGCCGCACGCATTCCACCGCGGCTCACCGCGACTCCGTCATCATCTGGAGGTGCGAACGGCAGTACAGGACAGCCGCTGCCCCCCGCGTCTGCCACAAATGCGCTCGCCGAAAAGGAGGAAGAGATCAAGAAAATGCGACAGCTCATTGCTCAAAGGGAAGAGTTGAGGTTGAAGAAGCTTGCGGCTGTAAGTCTTCTTAAGTGTTGTGCCCGGGGAAAACTTATGTACTCCCAGATGTCTGGAAAGTCGACACCAATCATTCCACCCACTGCTGAAGGGCAAACTCCCGAAGGAATGCCACGACAGGATGAGACACACATCAGTCCACTGAGTTGCAACAATTCATCAACGTTACTCACTTCACGAGATCGAGAAAACAGCCATCCTTGTGTCACGGAATTGACAAGACATGGTTCGTGCCGTTTGCCCTCGCTGGTCCGGACGTGTGCATATTTGTTGATCACGGCGATCTTGCACTGGTTTTGATTATACGTTGACCCTCTTTAGATTCAGGTATTTCGGTTGCGGCGGCCGATGGCGGGCTAGATCTTGCAATCTGCGACAACCCGGCGACGGTTCGCACACTTGGCACACCCGGGCCATCCGGTAGTCGGAATGACTTGTCAGCCCAGGAGACATCCACCATTGGTTCTCTCTCTCGATTCTCCGTCAGTCCGACTGTCGGCTGACCTACTTTCTTTTTGCTCTTTCCACCCCCCTTTTCCTTTCCCTCCTGTGGTTGTTATTTTTCTTTTCTTTTCTTTGTCTATGATGGTTTTTTTTTTCAAATTCACTCATTTGTTGTTTGTGGCATTCTCGCTGGTCTGGTTTCGTTTCCATCGCTACTTGCGGGGATTTGACTGGGGGGTTGCAGGACGCGAGGTATCCGTGCAAAACGGAGAGTCTGAAGATGATCAAGGTATGTTCGCCATATCTACTCGGTCCTCGTGGTGACGTTGCTTCCTAGACTTGCTGGTCACTGGGGAGACACATTCCGCACAAGTGGCAAGAATCTGTTCCATTTTTGATGTTGACGTGCATCCTCCTTCCTAACTTGGTCTCCTTTTGTTTTCCCCCTTCCCTCCACGCGACACCGTAATCACATGTATAGGTTGCGCCATCAAAAGAGGATATTCATCACGAGTCCTTCGCCGCCGGTGATTCTGGACCATCATCGTCGGCACAGGTGCGTGCTCCAATCTGGCTTATTATGGAGGCCATGTGGCCTGATATGTTGATGTGTGCTGATTTAAATTGGTGGTTGCCGTTGGCGATAGGTCCCTCCGCTCCAATTGCCGCAATCACAGAATGAAGCTCCTCCGCAACAATCAAGATCTGGCTTTCCATTGTACGATTCCCCTCTCTCTCGATATCCGCTTCTTCGACCTCGATCCGGACCGGACGCAAGTGCCGCTTCGGTCGCGTTGCCGTCTGAGATAACTATTGCATCGCGTAGTACCTCGACTCTTAGTGTACAATTTCCTTGCCCCGTTTCCTGTGCTACAGGCGCTGTGTCCTCTCACCCATCCTCTCCCATTGCTCTTCCAGATCTCCTCAAGGAATTGAAGCAAGCGGTGCTGCACCGTTCACTCGCACAATTGATGAGACGCAGTCCGGATCTTCGGGTGTGCCCATATGAGGTGCCCGGTGGCGGTGTGTGTCGCGATAGGGACTGTAGAGAGCTGCACCTCAGCCAGATGATCAAGGAGCCGAATGGTATGTCATCGAGTTAGTTTTGTGCGAGCTGACTGAATGTGTCGATGGTGACTTGCTGACCGACATGTCACTGCCGGGTTTACAGATACGGAGGTTGCAACATACGTGCATGAGCTCCTTCCACGTCCGTGGAACGGACGGTGTGATGTACGGGCAATCGAGATCGCGCTCGAGGGCGTTCGACTGCGTGGTGGCGCCACAGACGTTGACAGCCGTGTCCGGGAGGCGCTTGGTGGACTTGGTATACCGATATGACTTGACCCCGCGCTGACCTGCCAGAACGTGATCGACACCTGAGGAAGCATGGGTACACGTATTTTTCTTTCCCCAAGAAAGAAATTGCTCGAGTGTCAAAATAATAACGGGGAAAGGAAAGAGCGCTGCGCGCCACTGCTCGGGATTATATGTTGTCTTGAATTCATTTACCTGTTTCTTCTTTTTTTTTTTCTTTAAAATTTATATATTTTGATGGATCGGGCGTGATCCGAAAAAGGGCAGGGATGAAGTAAGCATCCGCGGAAAGGGGAAAGGGTGAATCCCAAAAGGGCAGATGTGGGAGTGGCGGCTGCGGAAGCAGATTCCGGGGATTACCGGGATGTGCCTGATGGAAGATACATACTCCGACGACCAAATAAACAAATACATTGGGGTGTCTTTTTTTGATCGTCCGGACTGAGACAACACACGCCCCCGTTGACACTCCCTCCCTTTTCCACCTCCTTCCAACTTCAGCGATTCCTTTTAAGGACGCCCTCCGCACCCTCGCTGACATCGTCACTGCCCGCCCATCGTCAACAACTCTGAGCACGCTCCGTCGTCTGCTCCTCCTCGTCCCCTTCTCCTCGCTACATGGCCTATCGCCATCTTCCTTCTGCATCCAACACCTCCCCATCTTATCCGTATTCCAAGACCGCGGCTCATCACGGCCAGCAGCCTTCCCTTTCCGGCCAAAACATCCAGGACGACCCTGCCTCTTCCTCTCCAACAATGCGTAAGCGCCAGCGTACCGGCCTCGACATCTCCAATCCCGCCGTCGCCGATCCCCAGCAACAACCACCCCAACCCGCTCAGCAACAACACCAGCAACAGCCCCATCTCCCTCAGCCAGGTGCAGTCACAGAAGACGGCTTCATCAACGATCAAGATGCCGCCGAGAGTGCTGGCGATGACGACGATGAAGAGGAAAAGCCAAAAGACAAGAAGGCCGGAAGACGCAAGATTAAGATCGAGTTTATTCAGGATAAATCAAGACGTCACATAACATTCTCCAAAAGGAAAGCTGGTATGCGATCACCTTCCTTGGCTCTCGTGTTTTTTCCTGAAAATGCGCTTCACTTTCGCAGGCATAATGAAAAAGGTATTTTCTTCCACCGTGCCTTCGCCTATTGCTTATCTAACACCCCCCTCAGGCCTATGAGCTTTCCACTCTCACAGGCACACAGGTCCTGCTCCTCGTCGTCTCAGAGACAGGGCTTGTCTACACCTTTACCACCGCCAAGCTACAGCCTCTCGTCACACAACCCGAGGGCAAAAATCTCATCCAAGCCTGTCTTAATTCCAACACCCAAGGTGCTCCACATGGCGGTGCTCTCCCTAATGTGCCTGTGGGCGCTCCGATGAATCGTTCCACGCAGTCCATGCCTATGCCCCCCAGCGGTACTACCAATCTTCCTGGCGGCCTTTCCATCCCTGGCCCCGTTGGTGGCCCCGTTTCGACTAAAGAGGACGGTGATGAAGAGGCTGATGACGAAGTCACCCACGGTGGTCGCACTGCATCTGCTGGCGATAAGCGTCGTCGTCGCCCCTCAACCACAGCAACCTCGGCGCCAGGTCGCACGGGTCCCGGGTCTCCCCAAACCCCCAACAGCGCCATCCCTCCCCCTCTTTCTATCCCTGGTGCTTCTCAGCATCAGCCCACAGCACAAGCACCGCCACCTCCACAAATCTCGCTTGGTTCTCCAACGAGCCCACAGCAACAACACTCCCAGGTGCCTTCATCCCCACAATATGGCCCATCCCCGACGGGAGGCTATGCTCCCCACGGTCAGCATCATGGGCACCATGCCGGAAGCCCCACAGATGCTATGTATACTGGACATATGATGTCTGGTCCACCCTACTCATATCCGGGACCTGGTGGTCCCGGAGGGCAGGGTGGTCAGCCCCTAGGTGGGCTCCCTACGGCTGCTAGCACGCACAATCATTGGCAGCAACCACAAGCCGGACACTACGGGAGGAGGTAATGCACTTTATTGTTGCTTTTTTTTGTTCATGGCGCCCGCTTGGTCGGCGTTCTTGCGTTGGTGTATTCCTCTTGTCGATTTGGGTTCATAGCCAATTATGCACTCTACTTGCTGTTTGGTCGTTATCCTCTTGCCTTTTCAATTTCATTATCCTTTTTTTCCCTTTTTTTTTCATCTGCTACTTTTACATCCACGCTTTTTGTCTTTGTTGGAAGTGTACGCTAATCGATCAATGCCTTGCACGACGATCCATCTCGTTTTGATTGCTATGTAACCTTGGGTTATAGGCCGCTAGCTTCGGGTTTGACCTAGCGATGCCTTGGGTTTTGAGGTTTTTACATTACAATTCGAGGACACGTTATTTTCGTCGTAGAACTAGCATTAAAACGAATGTCCAAAATGAACATAACCTTGCAATGAACCAAAGATTGACATGTTTGACGCGGGACTTGTTTCTTGTCTTGTCTTTTGGCCCGAGTCGGGAACGCAGACTATTAATCAAGACAAAAGACTCGAAATTCGCGGAGTAGACAATTCGAGTAAACTGGATCTGCTTATGCATATAGGTTGTGGTACCGTATAAGGATCGTCAACTCTCACCAAGTTAGACGCATTACAGGAAGTATCTTCTCGCTCACACAGTTAATCATTTGAAGCGATAGCGCCAAGGATCCTTTGGTCTTCTCGACCATCGTGCATCACGTATGGTAAAATCATCGCAGGCTACCTCGAAGTTGCTCACGCGCCTATCCACACGGATCACTGGTAAACTTTATGCGTCACAAAGTTTCCATTGCTTTACGCAGCAGCGCTTAATCCGTGTCCCTTTTCGGTGGTTTACTAGCAACTGCTTCTGCAACGATCTTCTTGTCGTGCGGAGTCACACGCAAGACTGGATTCTCATCATGGGTCATCGTTGACCGTGATCGTGTACGGCCCATACCGGTGCGGAGAATAATGACAGCTTTTTTAGCCGTGATCGCCTCGGAGGACGTTTCTGAATCTACCGTTGGTTTGCATACGTATGCGTGTGTGTACCACTCATAGACACCGATCGGTGCCGCGACGTGGCCGGTCTGACCCCTGCTCCATCGACGCGGTCGGTGCTTTGAAAAACGACTGCGCATTTGGCAGTCAAGACAAGTGTCACTCGCCAAGTCGTTGTTCTGCCAAGGGCTGCTGTCAAGTGCATGACACGGACAAGCAAACGCCACTTCATACTTGCCTTGATGTTCCTGGTAGCACCACCACGGCGTGCTGTGTGGTACGCTATTTCGTTTCAGCAATGGGCCGAATATCGCTCCAGGATGCATCATGTCAGTGATCAGTGATCAGTCATGTTTTTCACAGCTTGTAGTCAATGTTGTTCGGCGCCTAGGTTCGGTTCGAGGAACCGAACAAAGGGTCGGTGCCACAAACGGAGGCCCGTCCGGGAGCGCTGGTTATAGATAAGATCTATCTATCTATCTATCTATCTATATATATGGGCACACGTTTGATGAATTGCACGTGCTGCAAAGACGTATCATGTGCCTAGAGCTACTAGCGCCGTGGTGATGCTGACGGATAACCTGCGCTTGTAAAATCGTACGGCCGCCGCAATCAGAAAGGCAGGTGCGTTCTGCCGGTGGCGACCCTCCAGGATATGACGCATCCCCTCTCGTCACGGTGGGTCGCTTCAACAGTATTCGCCCGCGTTACTTTCTGATCAAACTTTGATCACAATGGCTAACGATTGGGACACAGGAGCCGAATGATTGAATACCGGTTGCACACAATGATGGGACATACATAACGTGAGAGACACAGACGCGTCACGCGTCGCACCTCCTTACATACGATCTAGGCTTCAGAATTCCATACTGACAAGTACGGCAATGTTATAAACAAACTTGGGGCGGTGCCACAGCCGGGAGGGGGGCTTCCATTCCATTTTGAAAGTTTTGATTGGCACGGTTGTAGTTGCGCTCTTGCGGTGGAAGAGGGGACAAGAAGCCAACGATGCAGTACCCGACTATCAGTGTCGGGCGTCGGATAACGACCACGCCGTGTAGGTTTGAACAACGAGCCTTTTGGTAATCGGAAGGGAAGAATGAACGGTCGTCGTTCAACCTGGACACCGATCGGCAGCGCGATGACAAAGTCAGGTATAACCGGCGCATGACATGATCATGATCACGCACACACACAACACGGGCGTTACAAGCTGTTCGGAGCTTCCATGTGAATTGGCAGCGAAGGCCGTCCAAATCGGGGATGGCGTGGAGGGAACGTGGGTGGGGCAGTTGGCGCTCGGTGGCTGCTTTAGGTGATCCTTCGAATGCACGAGGCATCAACGGGGCATCTTTTCAAGTTCGACTGGATCAAGGTGGTCGGCGAGCACGTTTCGACGACCAATCGCTGATCTATCGCTTGTGTGGCAAGAAGAGGGAGAATGATCACGATCAAGTCAGTTCCGTTGCAGAGGGTTCGAGCGAGGGGGATTAGGGCCCACAGTGGTGCTATTGATCCCCTGTGAGACTCCAAAAGAGGAGACTCACGCGCTTGAACTGTCGCGTGAAATGAATCATTGATCATCGAAATGTCTGACAATGGATCCGATTCTGTGTGCCACTCCGGGAAAGACAACCCATTTCGAAGAGATTCGCGGTGTAAAAGAGTTGCATGGGGTGGCGAATCCGCAGATTTCATTTCATACAAAAGGGAACGGTCGTGTCGGTATACCGGTCATCCCGGCCAACTATCAGCTCAAATTGAAATACGGAAATGCACAATCACCATGTTTGCTCGAGGTTCGGTGGGAGCTTGATATGACCTAGAACGAATGTTCGAAATAATGACCGACCTATACGAAACGATCTGTTGATAATATATGAGGGTGGCAGCTATTCATCAATTGGACACGGGTGGAGTGAACAGAATCAAATCAGTCAAGTAGCTTACTAGGTTATGACCAGGAAAGGCCCGTTCAAATCAGAGCCTATCAAGCGATCGCACGGCCACGGGCATCAAACCAAATGTAGGAAGGGTACTGCAGACGAGTACTGACATGTACAACAAGGTCAGGACTAGATGCACCCATCGAGCAATGTCTGCAGCGCTGAGAGCGGACCGAAGCCAACTTTCGTCTCGACACGTCGCAGCAGTGGGAAGAGAATTTGCCTCGTGGGGCTGATCCCTGGCGGAATCATCAAGCCACCACCAAGGCCTCTACTATGCCACGAGTCCACTGTGGAATGAAAATGAAGAGACGCAGGAACTGTGAATGTCAACCTACATACCTAATGGTTGGGCCATCACGAAGATACAGATATATACCCATATCATGCCATATATTCCACCCACCCTTTTCCCAGTGACGCGACGCCACACCTTCTCGAGTGAAAGTAAAAATGCCTGTGACATGAAGAACAGCACTCCAAGCCAGTTGAACCCCCTCCCAAGTAGATATGCCGAACTTTCGTGGTACATTCCCGAAGCAAAGAATGTCCCAAACAGCATTCCAATATCTCCGGCAAGCCATTTACCGGGAAACCCACCGTAAACAAAGAATGTCTGGCGAAGCACTTGATGCCATCGTTTGGCCCAAAATGTATGCAAAGAGTCGGAGATCCAAGGGTTATCCATGAGTGGAGGCCACATATCGGGAGAACTAGACAATGCGGTAAGAGCAAATAATGTGATGCAACCATGGACCAGTTCAAAACCGGAGATGAGCAGGACCCCGGTGGAAAGATGAATTGCGGTAGAAAGTATATATCGCTGGGGGATAGGTAGGTTCGGTTTGAATGTCGTTCCTCCATGAGGTGAGCCAACTCCTGGTACTAGTTTGATAAGAGATTCCAAGACGTCAAAGATGAGTAAGTGTTTGAGCGTAGATATGGCAGTAGCGGATAAGAAAGCAGAGCGCTCGGAGGGCCGTGAATCCCTTGGAACATGTAGGTAGTCGCTGAACTGCCACCCAAGTCCACGGCCGGTGAGCCCCACCTCGAATGAGTCGTAGAGCCAAGGTGGTAATGGTAAGGACGCGTTTCTCGCTGGCGCTGTGTCGGGAGAGCTCTCTTTGCGGTCGGCAGCGTCAGCACCACCGTTAGGGTAATGGAGGACGGAAGGTGAGTTAGACATTACACCTGGCTTCGTTTCACCAGTTTTGAGCATTCCGTCTTTTCTCCACGCAAAGTCTATAGCTTTGGCACAAATAACTTCGGCGAAGAGTCCTGTGAAAAAGGTGATATATCGCGTGAAAGTGTGAAATCAAGCAAATGCGCACCTTGTGCCCAGTTGTAAATATTGAGTTCTGGTTCTGTATACATGAAACCAAAATATGTTCCGAGTGCGAGACAGATGACTAGAGGCAGGAGAAACAGCCGCAGGAAGAAGGTGTCTGGGCGTCGGGAGAGGTAGGCCATGAAAAGGAATGGGATCAAAGGGAGAAGAAGACGAGGAACGTGGTGGAAACGTATGGGTATGCGATGTTCTGGGTGAGGTATAATTCTTCGAAATGCATCATGAATGCTACAGCTTGCAGTGAGAGACTGGAAGAAGTGCACAATTTGAAACTCACGCATAATAAATGGATGACATGGTCGCATTCAGCTGAGCCTAACTTGACTTTCGTGGACACGTGCACACACTCCTATCTTTTTTTGACACAATTTCTCCCATTTTCTCGATCCCGATACAGGTATGTTTTATTTTTTAACTCTGTTCGATCTACAATCCGTCACCTGCTATTAGGATGGCTATCTTGTTGTCATCTCTGAAAATTTCTGCGTCGGTGCCAGTGGCGTGTCCACCCCACGACCATTTTTCTGATTTACGCATCTCCACCACCATTCGGATACTACTGGTCGTCTTCTGCCTTGTGCTCGACCCTGCAGGCTCGGGAGAGCTGGAGTTTGCCTGGTTTTGAGCAATTCATCTTCCCAGAAGAAAGTCGGCCTCGTGTACATTGTCGTGACAGCTTTTTGGCCGGCGGTCGATTTTCTATTCCGTTGGGTGGCAGCGCTGTCAGACTCTGTTCAAATTACGGAGACGCGAGCTTGCTCCGAAATCAAAATCATGCGACTAGGCTTGGCTAAGCTCAGACTGCCAATAGCACGCGCATCCCTTTCGGTGACACTGCTGGTGGATTCATACTTACTGGAAGAGTATTGCGGGGTGTCTTTGGCAGCGGCAAGTCCGACATGCGGCAGGTAAGACTGATAATAATTATGGGTACATTTTTTTATCCGTATTATATAATTATGAAATTGCGCATCTGACATATGTTGGACTCGGCGACGTCGGTGCTCATTGTTGCCAACATATTTCACGACACTCACGACCCCCTCCTCCTTGTACTATTCGTTGTACTCTCCCATCGTGCACTGGAAGCACATCCAGACCCACATATCGTGTAGAACATTGTCAGTCGGTACGCCGTCTTTTCTGCCAGGGTCGATACAGCCAGCTGGTCGATACAATCCCAACTCGCTCCCCTCTTGATAATGGTCCCAATCCGTCTTCGCGTCAACACCGATGTACACCGAGAAACCCATGTAACATCTAAAAAATCGGCAGGTCCTTCAAACCCAACATCCTCTACTCTTCTTTCCCGATCTCGTTCCAATGGCGCGCGCGCGCGCAGTGGATCTACGGCCTCCACGAGTTCCTCAATCTCTCTCGTGTCTCCTTGTCCCTCTTCTGCATCGTCCTCGTCTCTCCATTTACCCGAGCCCGGCATAGTAACCAGCCAATCTACCACGCAGTCTAACTCGAGCCCACACAGCCCTTCGGCAGATGAAACAGTTCGCGTTGTATCGTCTGTGCCTGAGTATGTGCTGGCTCTCCATGATTTTGTACCTCAACAACAGAATGCCACGTGTCTTTCCTTCCGCGCTGGTCAGGTCATCCGCGTATTTAATCGTGACCCTAGTGGCTGGTGGGATGGCGAACTCCACGGTCAGAGAGGGTGGTTTCCGAGTAATTATGTCAGTGCCGATGAACGCGTGATCTCTCTGACGGAGGAACAACTTCGCCCATCGGTGACTGTCGCTTCTTTATCACCGTTATTTGCGTTAACCCCCCTCGTCAATTTCCACAGCCTCGCCAACACTCTCGTCACGCGCATACAATGTCAGCTGTATCAGCTGCATCATGGGCCACTACACCCTCGCGCGGCTCTTCACGCAAGGATCATCGTCCCTTGGTCACGGAAGCTCTTGGTCCTGACATTGCATCGTATTGCCCTCCTTTGATGGTCAATTTATTGCAGAGTCTATCCCTGCTGCAAAGTGCGGTCAGGTCTAATCGCATAACACATTTTCAACCATCCACGGCATGCATCATATCTTGTGTTCGGTTTATTCTCTCCTCCGTCGAATGTCTACCCCGTGAGGCACCGCTGCTAAAGCGGTTTCCCTCTCTGGCTTCTGAACGAAAACAAATATTATCCGTTCTGGCTGCGCTGGTCTCACAGGCAAGAAGAGCCTCAGATGAGGCATGTGATGAAGATTCTCGAGATACGGAGATTGAGGGGATGCTCAAGCTTGGCGGTCAGGTTTTCTCTCAGGTTCGGCGGTTCTTAGCTGTGGCAGTACAGTGCGGCATCGAACTCCCGGAGAGGGGGCAGTCTTCGCCTGTCGATAGTATCGCATCGACACACTTGCACCTCGACCGCGCCTCTCCAGACCCAATGGCAGGATTATCACCAACAGATTCCGTCCCGCTATCAGGGGAAATGCCTCTGAGAAATCCCAAGTTACAAGACGACCAAGCGACCAGTCCTACCAAGGGAGCTTCTCGTGTAAAGAGCCTGGGTGACCTCCGATCTCAGCGTAAAATGCCATTATTCCGCGATTCAAATTCATCTGTCCCTCCCTTGTTCCCTCACCGAGCAGTCGTCTCCCGTACGAAAAAAGAACACTACCTCGTATACGAAGTTGCTAGTCGCCACAAACCGGCCATGCTGTCGATAAGCAGTACTTCATCGTCCTCATCGTTCTCTTCCACCGAGTCGCCCAGACCTCCCGTATTGCCTTCCTTCCCTTCGGGACCTTCGACTTCTTCTGAAGTTATGGAAGCACTTAAACACACCCATGATCAATACCTCTCAACCATCGCGGCCTTCATAGGTCACGCGCATTCCCATTCGCGCTCGTCTCATGCGTCCAGCACTGGCCATATGTATGAACTAGTGCGAGAGATCGTCGAGATGGTCTGTAAGCTCCTTACCATCGTGGAAGCGGTCATGCGGCACCCCGAGATTCCCAAACACAAGATTGGAAATCTTAAAGCAGCAAAGGAGGGACTGTATAATGTGACCAGTTCTCTTGCAGAGTCCGTTCGACTTCTTATGGTTCCTCTTGCCCCGGATGTTACGGAGGAATCAGAGAAGGCATCATTGATCCGTTCCGCTACGGCTGCTTGTAAAGCTGGTGCCGATTGCGTCGCTGCGGTCAAGATATGTTTGAGTCGAACTTCTTCGGAACAACAGTTCGTTATTCAAGTTCCATTGAGGTCAGACTCAAATCCTGCTTCATTCACGCCGAGCAAATTTTCGCGGACGCACCGCAACGGAAGACAGTCGTGCCGAAGCAGCGTCGATGAGGAGGATGCTACTGTTCACGGTCTAGCACCAACCAGCCATCCGGAAAAAACTTTGACACGGATCCAGGAGACATCTTCGAACTCGTCTGTGCTCACCGGCCACTCGAAATCCTCTGATAGCTCGCAGGATACTGCACCTACCTCTCTAGACGAACAATGCACCCCGCCGTGTTTGACGGCCGACCTAACCGTGCTGGATGACGTGGTTGCATCTTGCCCAAAGTTGTCAGGTGTAGTTCCCGGAGCCGTTCAAGACGACCAGCAGACTGTGGACGCCTTTGAAGCCCACCTCGTGCAGCATGGAATATCACCCGTTACCCTCGATGTTAAGCGCGACCCTATGGGCCATGACCACTCGGCCGAGGATGTCATCTACAATGCCGATGGTCACCTCGTTGCTGCGTCCTTGGAGGTGCTTGTTGAGAAGATGATACCCCATGATAGCATCGTCGACGCCGCTTTCTCCGCCGTGTTCTTCCTGACTTTCCGACTTTTCGCAACACCAACGGAACTTGTCCAGGCCCTCATTCATCGGTATAATGTCATGCCTCCTTTCGATTTCTCGGAAGAAGATATGCTTAGATGGCAACAGTACAAGGGAATCCCCATCCGCCTTCGCGTGTCCAACTTTGTCAAGAGCTGGCTGGAAATGTACTGGCGGCCAGGTGTAGACGATGTAGTTCTCCGACATTTGGAATCTTTCACACGCGAAGCTCTGCAGCAGTACTTCCCCGGGCCGTCTCAGCGCATTCTCGATCTCATTGCGATGCGCCAAGATGCGAATACTAATTTAATCAGCCCGAAGATTGAGCGAGTACGTGACCCTGGGATGTCCATCAACCCATCCACTTTCTCCCCTTCCGAAATCCCTCGGCCTATGATGACCAAGGCATTGCTCTCAAGCCTACGGAACAAGAACTTCGATTCTGTCACCGTCACCGAATTTGACGCTCTAGAGTTGGCAAGACAGCTGACGATCATGGAGTGTGATCTCTATTGCGCGATCCAACCTGAAGAGATCTTGGAGACAGGGCAAGAAGGAGCGAAACCACCTGTGCATGTCAGAGCTGTCTCTTCCTTAAGCACGGTGATTACCGGTTGGGTCGCTGAGAGTATTCTAAACGAACACGATATCAAAAAACGGACACTCTTGGTCAAGTTTTTCATCAAGGTTGCAGACGTAGGTGTTTTTGTGGAACTGTTCGAAATTGTTCTCACTATACTACCTAAAAGCGATGCACAACGCTACACAATTTTAGTACCCCCCGTTCGATACTCGCAGCACTCGACTCATCAACCATCTCTCGTCTCCATCAGACGTGGCTTGTGAGTCAAACCTCTGATATGTGTACCATTCGTGTGCTGAGAGGTTCTTAGGGCGTTCCCTCAAAGAATAAACTGCAGTTGGAGTCGCTGAGACGGCTGGCAGATCATAGCCGCAACTACCATGAATATCGCAGTAGACTTCGGAATACTGCCTCGCCTGCCGTACCCTTTTTGGGTGAGGTTTAACATTCGCAGGAATGGTACTACGTGCTCACTTTGTCGCGTGAATCAGGACTTTACTTGACAGACGTGACGTTTTGTCGAGAGGGTAATCCGTCATACCGAGACTCCCCATTGGTCCCCGGCAAAAAGCTACTGAATTTCAACAAGTACCATAAGCTAGCTCGTATTATTCAAGGTCTGCTCCCTGTTTCCACTATCTCAATGAGATTGTGTTATTGATCTATTGATAGATATGCTGCGCTTCCAAGTGTCTTACAACCTCAAGAAGATTCCCGAAGTCCAAGAGTACCTGAACGTTGCTTTCGAGAACTCTAAACACCATGGCGATCTTCAAGACCTATATAGGAGGAGGTGTGTCTCAAGCTCTGCCGTTAAACTTTGCTGAACTGACTACGCAAAGTCTGCTTGTTGAACCCAAGCAGCCGGCTGATACTCCGCCTTCAAGCGATATGCGCCATCTCTTTAATTGGGCAACACGTTCGCAGGCGCAACAGCCCACAACTGCGTAATTACCTGAAACATTTCTATCTGTCTCCCTAATCTGGTTCCGCTGGACAACCTTTAGCTGTTAGATGTCTCATCTTCAACTTTCCGGTTGTTTTGTTTATGATGTAATTTTCGGTTTGCTTCCTCCCTTGTCTTTGTCATGATCCATCTACCTAATTCATTGACATCTCATTGAACATCGAATCATTGCATACTTTGGTATATCATTTGCTGTTATAACTGTTTCTGTCTTGTACACGTGTACGGAAGTAGCTACCTAATCAACCACAGCTCTATGACGAGAACAACGTCACATATAGTGCCAGTGAGTCAAAGTTACATGTTGAACGGTACCCAAACATTTTTACCGAACTTTCAAGTCTTTTCTCTCAGAGTTCCTGGTATAGGTCGGCCGATCGACCGAATTCGAACTCCGACCCGGGGTTAGCGGCCGGAGTGCCATCACTCGAATATATGCTTCATTGCCTTCTTTCTTTATTAACATAGTTCCCTCGTCGATCGAGGTACAAAGTCGAATTCTACTTCAATTAAAATAAATATCGTTGTGGTTCCTGGACTGTCAGTGTGCTACTCTAGTGCGTTTCCTTTCCCAGTAATCTCTGCCCTGCCATTAACTTAGCTCCCAGAACCATTATGCTTCATCTTGATATACGTCCACGTTCTCACCAGCCTATATCCGTGAGCTAAGATTTAGCTTGACGCTGTGACGATGTTCTAACCCACGCATTTTCGAAGTCGTGGTGGTTACTACAACGCCCAGGCTTACAGAACAAAGTCGGTCGATATCTTTCTCCCATTTTCTATGGCTCACGAAACATGTTAGCACTCCTCACGAAGTCCTCGATCCTGCCAAAATGAATCCGTCTGGGCGCAAGGCATATCTGAGGGTACACACCGAAATATCATCGACCCCATTCTCCATTGGGCCGACCTCCGATAATAATATCCGCTAGTTTTGCGGTCACGCAGGCCTAGGAAAAGGTGCCATAGTCAACTCTGTTGCTGAGGAACGCACCGTTGCCAAGAAACGTCGAGGAATGTGCGTTGCACACCTGTACTTGGTGACAGGAATGATCCCACCTCGAGTCATCCTAGCCTCGTCATCCGCACCATTGCTTATAAATGCACCATCGAGAACTCGAATATCCGAGTTGCTATCCTTCAAGCAATCCAACTGAATCCCAAGATAGCCACCGAATCCCTTGCCACTCAGTTTACGAAGCTTCTACATGTGCCTTTAACCGCATGCCAACATAAACTCGGTTCCCTTCTCGTGATTCTAGATGCTCTGGATGAATGCGGAGACGCCAAGACATGTAGGGTTCTCGTGGACCTTATAGCGAAAAGGTTCACCTCACTTCCTCCCCCACTCAAGTTTCTGATCACTAGTCGTGCCGAATCGGACATCGAAAAGCCGTTCATGACATCTCCAAACATCAATCGGGTCGAGCTTCTAGTATCCGCAAGTACCAAGGATGTACTTGATTTTTTATAGGACGGCTTGCGCAGAATCCGGGAGACCCGCCCCTCTAGTGGGCTAACAATCGACTAGCCGGGACGTCCGACCATGCTCAAGTTCTCACGTCACATGCAGGGGGTGCTCATTTTGGCATCGACGGTGGTATCATTCCTTGAAAATGCTTTTAATCCAGAAAGTACACTCGATTATCTGTTGATGTCGAACAGTGACAGCAACGTTGAAAGGTTTGATGGTCTATATGCTACTGTTCTAGAGTCAGCTGGTGACTGGAAGGATGCCCACTTCGTCAGCGAGCTCCCCGCCATTGTCGGCGCTGTCGTTGGACGGGTATCAATGACCGTCCCAACAATTGATCAACTCGGATTGAAACGCTCATCATCTACCATCATCTCGCCTCTTCCGTTTTTCCTTCAATACAGCGAAGATAAACCAATTAGGACCCTCCATTCCTCTATCACCGACTATCTCACGAACCCAAAACGTTGTGGGAGCAAATCATAGTTCATCAATGTATCGGATCAGCATCGGTTGCTTACCCACTACTGCCTGCTCTTCATGAAGGGACAACTGCGTCCAACATATGCCGTCTTGAAACATCTTATTTCTTGAATAAGGCTGTCCGGGATCTACGTCAACGTATTCAGAACTCCATTCCAGAGTCCCTTGCATCGCTTGTCAGCATTTTGCGACATCTCCATCTATTGAACGCCAAGCCATCCGACTTAGATGGAGATTCACTTTTGGTTGGAGGCACTCAGCCTAGTGGATGAAGGCAAGGTGGCCAGACCGACCGTGGAAACACTCGGACATTGGTACCGGGTGTGTCAGTTTCTCCTGTCTAGTTTTCTCTGAATTGACTATGAAATAGAACAGCAACAAGGAGTTGGCTGAGGTTGTGAAATTCATCGCCGTTTTTTGGGGAATCATTTCTCAGAGCACACCGCACTTGTATATCTCTGCATTGCCTACGTGGCATGAGCGTTCGCATATTCGACGCATGTATGGTCTCAAGCTCAGGGGAATAGTACAAACGACGGATGACGGTGTTGATCTCATGCCGTCATTGCAGAGTGTTATAAGTGAGCACGCTTCTTCGGTTAGGTTTTCACCTCCTAGTGATGGAAAGCGTGTCGTCTCCGGGTTTGGGGACAAAACAGTGCACATTGGGGACGCTGAGACAGGGTCTGTCGTGGCTGGACCCTTCAAAGGACACACTTCTTCGGTCACATCAGTTGGGGTTTCACCTGATGGAAATTGCGTCGTTTCCGGGTCTGACAACAGAACGGTGCGGATCTGGGGTGCAGAGACAGGATCTGTCGTGGCTGCGTCGTTCAAGGGACACACTTCTGCGGTCATGTCAGTCGAATTTTTACCTGGTGGAAAGCACATCGCCTCCGGGTCCTCCGAAAACACGGCGCGGATCTGGAATACAGAGACAGGATCTGCCGTGGTTGGGCCGTATCAGCCGGGTTTTCGCCTGATGGAAAGCGCGTCGTCTCCAGGTCGGATGACAAGACGGCACGGATCTGGGATGCAGAAACAGGATCTGCCGCTGCTGGGCCATTCAACAGACACACTGATCGGGTGAATACACTCGCTGTTCCAGTCTTTTTCAATCCGCATTTTCTGTCATGATTATATATATTTACCGTAATACTTTCGTCTCGGCTTCCATTGCGCCCCTAACAGCAAGGCTGGCCTTAGTACGTAATGGCGATTGGGCCAACCCCACAATGCTTACTATTACTGTCCTTTTCGGCTAAGTTGGCCGCGTGGGAATTTTCACTTCGAATGCAATCGACAACTTTGCTGAATCATAGTGCACCAACCACTGCACGGAATTAAGAAAAAAGAAGTGCACTGTGCTCCGATGATCATATAGAATACAATCCGTAAGGTCCGAACACAGAAAAATGAGTTTTGAAATTCTGGAATATTTTCACTGCCGGAATCTCCAGCCAGAGAACATTTTTGCTCAGTATGCACAAAAATCAATGTATATTGGTGTGTAAATGAACAATGAACACTCTAATCATGAGGAGGGAGTGACTCTGATCACCTCTAATGCCAATTTCCGTAAGTCTTGCTTTGCATATTGCATGATAAGGAGAGCAGTACCACGAGGAATGGAAAGCATTTCCTGAAGCTCATTTCGTGATATAAAGTCACCAGAGAGTTGTGAGAGACGAACAAAACCTTCTTGCTCAAAAATGGGAGCAAACCGAGAAAAGTTGATGTTATCTTTGCCCCGCTCCTCGTGATCATCAAGTGACTTGAGCCAACCAGACATACTAGGTATTTTAGCAAAGGGAATTTCGTCAAGTGATGGTGAAAGCAGAGTTGTTGCATTAGAGAAAGCCGGAGATGTTGAGCGGCTAGAATCCGGTCCATGATCTCCCGATAAAGAACGGTGCACTGCCACAGCATGTGCTGGCATGTTGGCGTTGTTGGGCTGAGTAACGGGTGGATTCAAGTATCCATTAATGCCTCCAAGTCCTTGAGCCCCTGGATAACCTGGTCCTTGGGATGCACCTCCCCATGGTGATGGTAAGACGATAACCTGAGGAGGGGCAACAGGTGGATAAGGATAATTGCCAGGAATGTTGAATGTAGGAAACGAGTTTTGATCGGATCCAGCAGCAATAGATGGCTGTGTTCGGGTGCGCGGTCGCATAGAATGAAGATACAATGTCGGGGGTTTGTTATCAACTGTCGCAACACCATTTATCTATAGTATACTTGGTAAATGAACATCAAAAAGAAAATGATGTACAGTATGACGCACAATTTCGCGAGCCCAGAATGATATTTGACCATGTGTCAACACCAAACAGGTCTCGCTAGGGCCTGGATAACAGTATACAGGTGAGTCAGGCATTTTTGTATGGACTTTGCACATATATTGTTTCTGAAATTCTTCGACATTTCCTTGAAGAGGTGTCGTACTGCCTTCTTCTGTACCATTGGTTCCTAATGGTGGTGCTGTTGAGAATCTTGGTATTTGCGTTTAATATTTCATATTACATAACCATGATTCTAGGCCTGTCACATGATAAGTCACCTGATTGCATGACACATTTACTTGTGTACATAATCAGAGACTAGACCTGCTGACATATTCACTTATGTACAGGGTCTAGATCACTTAGTCATCACACGTGACTTTGAGGCCTTTACACT